>JAINRI010000644.1:0-65849 GCA_025413485.1 Ficus microcarpa
ATATTTTAGTTTGATTAAAATAAAAAAATTATAAATTTTTTAAATTTAAAATTTTTAATACAAATAAATAAATAGTCTTTTTATCATTTATTTTTGGTGTCCGAACGTACCCTAATTTTTATTGGACGTTAACAAAAGAATTGACAATTCTAGAAATTACCAAATTCAAAAGGTAAGAAATTCTCAAAAAAAAAAAAAAAAAGGAAAATTAGAAAAGAACTGTTGGTATCTTGATAAGAGAGACCTAGTGCATAGTGTATCACTCTCTTGCATCAATGAAAGAGAGTACAGTCAAAACAACAGTAGAGTTATGACTTCTGAAACATATCGTGGGTAACAAAGCACGTGATTATCAGGGAATCTTATGAAGAGCCGGCTCCACCGCTCCAAGACTCTTCCTTTTTTCTTTTTCAATTTTTCTTTATTGGGAAATAGAAAAACAGGCCCTGCCGACCCCACCCACCATAATTCACCACCCACAGCTAAACCCACTATAAAAGTTGCCCTCCCTCCTGTCACCTCGCCTTTATATCAATCTACATCATATTTAAAAAAAAAAAAAATTGGGTGGTTCTGGTTTCCTGACCCTAACATGGTTTGAAGGTAGGTTAAGGCGTATTCCAAAAGCTTTTTATTGAGAGTAGACTTTTGTGATGCTTTTTATTTCTTTTCTTGCGCATATTTTGGCGTAGTTAAAGCTCATTCTTTTTTTTTTTGTTCTTATTTTGATTTAACATATTCTTCGAAATTCGTTCTCCTCCACTGGATGATCTATAAGATATGACCTCTCTTTTATTGTCCTTTTTTTTAATTAAATTTTTTTTTTTGTAAGAGAGTTGAATTGAGTTTGAGTTGGTTTAACATGTCTCTTTACAGTTTGAAACAAAATCCTATTCTACTTTGTTAAGTTCTTCCATCGAGCCGCGGTTAAGTTATATATACATATATATATATATATCTGTGTGTGTGCGGATTCTTTTTATAGATTTGTAGTCTTGTAGATGATTTTCTTGAAGAGTTGCAATCATACTGGTTAGATCTGTTTTCGGAGGATGAACTTGAAGGGTATTTTCTTAACCTAGCTCTCTCTCTCTCTCTCTCTCTCTCTCTCTCTAACGTTTCCCTTTCCTTAGTTTTAACTTCTTTTGAGTTATGTGTTTAAAGTTATAGCAAAATCGTTAGGGTTATGATATATACTAGTTCTCCGATCTAGATTCGATATATGTAGAAATATGTATATTTTGTTGTGTCAATGATAATTATAACAGACAGGTAGGGTTAACGAAGGGAGGAGTAGAGCTCCTTGAAGTCCAAAAAAGGATCTTACTGGGTGGATTGTGCTGCTGGGTTATGGATCCCATAGTCCTATATATCTCCTTTTTTATATGTATATGAAAGAAACGACATCAGATGAGATGATAGGCTATGGCTTGCATACCTCAGGAGCTCAATTTCTCCCCCTTCAGTTTCGATCTCTCTTCTTTCCTCTGGACCCCACCAACCATTCTCGACGTTATCATCAATTTCTGATCTTCTTCTGTCCTTGTGGCCACAGATCTGATGGTTTTACCAAGAAATTATGAGTTTTCGCTTCCTTGTTTATCTTGATTAGTGCTATACATTAACCTGTCGTTTAAATCTTTTGTTCTGGATAGTGCTGTTTCTACCGTTGGAAGATTTTGATCAGTCTTTAACTGATTGCATGATTTTGTAATATTGCAGTATTGTAATATATTTTTAACAGCTGAACAAAAATTTATCTCCCAAAAAAATATGTATACCGCCGAACATAGAAACTTGCTTGGTGTTTTTTTTTTCTTTTGGTTTTTTTAGATCTTTGGTTGATTCGTTATGGAACAAGATCGTACCAATCGAGGAACAAATCATTGTATTTGTGGGTTTATTGTAAATGAATTATGAACTCCTTGGTTTTTGTTTTTCCTCCAATTTACTCGCTGCCCTTTATTTAACTGTAACTTTAATTTTAACAAAAGCTTGGATATTTTTTTGAGAGCTCTGTAAATTACTTGTCATTTTGTATTTAGGCCTTTTGGTTTTGGTACACTTTAAACTTATTACAGACTTATAATTATTATAGAGTTATAATTTGCATTTGGATTTTTAATTTTGATAATTTATTATCTAAATTTATTAATCTAAAATAATTTGTACTTTATTGATAAATAATATAATTTTTTTTTAATAAAAATTGATATTTTATTTATATATAGATTGTTAATTAATATATAAAAATAATTATTTACTGTGATGAATTATTAATTCATGTAATAATCATATTGTATTTGGGCTTTTTGGTTATGGCACATTATAAATTTATTATAGAGTTATAAGTTATATATGAATTTTTAATTTTGATAATTTATTATCTAAATTTATTAATCTAAAATAATTTTTACTTTATTGATAAATAATATAATTTTTTTAAAATAAAAATTGATATTTTATTTATATTTAGATTGTTAATTAATATATAAAAATAATTATTTACTATCATGAATTATTAATTCATGTAATAATCATATATCAGTTTTTTTAAAAAAAATTAATAATTTTGTTAAAGGTATAAATTATTATATACTTTGTAAGCGAGAAGTGGAAATTGTGAAAATTAAAAATTTAGGTTGTATTATTATGTACTTGTAAGCGTGAAGTGGAAATTGTGAAAATTAAAAATTTAGGTCGTAAAATAGCATTAAATGATAAATTTAGAGTATTTATATTTATTGTTGTTAACCCACGACGCTTTCGCACCGATTTTAGCACCAACTAAAGAGCATCTTCTGATATTACTCTTAGAAGGAATATGTTCTTCGCATTTATTCATGAATACCACCAGTTAGTAACTGTGAAGTGTAAATAATGAAAATTAAAAATTTAGGACCTAAATTATGATTCTGCAGTTACAAATTTAGGGTGAACTTGTATTTATCGTTGTTTACCCACAACGCATACGCATCGATTTTAACCCCAAATCTAGAGTCCATCTTCGAATATTACTTTTAAAAGGAATATGTTCTTCGCATTTATTCGTGAAGACCAAAAATTATTAAGTTTTACAAATTAATGCAATAATATATTTGAGTACATAATATATTTAAGCAAGTTTTACGATGAGTTATAAATTAGTTATAAATTGAACAATATAATAGAAAAGATCTCATGATTGTGTGGTAATAATCTCTAACTATGGGTATAAATTACAATTGATGTAACAACTTATGTACGGTAGGAATTAAGGGTGGTAATTCGTGTTGCGTGTTGGATTCGTGTCATGTTAGAACCGTATCAAATTTTATTTTCTCCAATCCGAACATGACCCGTAACACGAAAACGATTCGAAATCGCGACACGAATATGACACGAATCCGTAACAGGTTGACACGACACGAATCGAAATTGACCTGCGATACGAAATTGACCTGAAATTGACACGAAAGTCGGGTTGGATCTGAAATTGACACGAATTTGACACGACATTTGACCTCAAATTGATACGGAAAAATTCGTGTCGTGTTCAGGTTCTACGGGTCAAAATCCGAACACGATACGAATTTTTCCGTGTCAATTTCGGGTGACCCAAAATCGACACGATCACTATTTTTTCCAACCCGAACCTTGCGAAATTCGTGTCGTTTTCGATTCATGTCATCGTGTCGCGACCCATATTGACACTACTAGTAGGAATGGTGTAAGTTTGAGGTATAAAAATGGAAAAGTATCTTTGATGCGTTAGAAATGAATATGTATCAAGCTTTACTTAATAGAGTCCTAAGCAATGATGGAGACTGTAAATCACTTGGCTCTACTTAATAGAGTGTCCTAATCAACGATGGAGACTGCAAATCAATTGGGAGTCGTGTTTCATATTGCTAAGTTTACTAAACACTCTTTATAGTTATAAGTTTAATAGGATCAACAAATCGTTAAGATTTAAATCTGACGAATAAATCTCGAGTCTCGATGGAAAGATTATCCTTATTTTTAAGGACTAAACACAAACATACCAAAACAATAAATAAAATCAGATTTGCGTATAATATGTAGTTGTTACATTTACATACAAACATACCAAAATAAAATGAACACCTACACACGAATATACCAAAAACAAAATGAAAATCTATTGATATCGAAAAAACTACAGGCAAGAAGATGACCATCACAATCAAAGTAGATAGTTTGAAAGTGTCGTCAAAGTCACAACCCTTTCCCTCCTACATTTTGTCGAAACGCAGGTCTCTGAACTCCATAGTCACCTTCACATCTTGTTACCTATGGTTAGATCTTCATCTTTAGGACCGAAAAATCAACAATAAACAAGGCGTCAGTGTTTGTTCCCGGCCCTTCAAGTAGCACACTATTTAAAAACTCAACACCCCACAAAGAGAGAGAGGAAAAGAGAAAATTTTTAGTTATTTTTAAAGTAATTAAAAATTTTTATTTATTAAGGCTTCGTTTGGTGTTATAATTTACTTCCAACTAAACTGTATTTTTTCAATTCAGTTTTTGTCTTTTTTTAAAAAGTCAACAAGTTTTTGAAAAGTCAACCAACTCTAACTTAAAAATTTCATATCAAACCAACAAACTAAACGTAAGTTAAATATTAAATATTAGAAACATATATTTTAAAATTAAAACAATTTATTTACTAATTCATATTTTAATTAGACAACAAATTAAAGGGTAGATAAAAGTAAGTAATTTTGTTGTTAAACATGCAACTGGAGTAAATATGAATTAGATAATTTTTTATGAGTCAATTTTTTGTTATAATCCAAAGAAGAAATAACAATTGAAACTGAATTAGACTTTGCTTTTAACATAGAGTCGGCCAAAGTCCAAAAATGACTGCAAATAGCAACTACATCCCAGCTGCAAAATAGAGAGCGCAAGATTGAACTTCCTACCTAACGCTCACACAAGTCTAAAATGAAAGCACCAAATCTGATTCGATCATTTTATTGACAGCAAATTATAGTGTATGGTGCTTCGTCAAATCTGGCACAACACATGCCGATAGCAAATTCTCTTTTTTATTTTTATTTTATTTTTTAATAATAAAAAACTAATCCATACATGATTCGATCATTTGTATTTTAGAGTTGAGTTGAGTTTTGCAAATTTGCATTTGGTTGAAAATTAATCATTTAGAGTTAAATGTATAAAAACTTTAAAAAAAAAAAGAGTCAATAAATGTACTATAATACTCATATTTACATATTAAAGGGTCGTTCTCTCTCCTTCTCCCTTGTTAGGGTTTGTACCATTCGTATCTCTTCTGCTAGGGTTTGTATTTCTCCTTTAAGGCTAGAATCCGATGCCACCTCTTGGTTGGTCATCGAGAAGATGCTTTTGACTCGAAGTTGATGGTTTTAGGGTAAGGATATGACTTAGTGGTTGGAAGGGACACGTTTGGATTTTTTGGTTATATTTATCGGCTTGTCACCAGAGGTATTATCCATAAAGTTGAGATTTTTTTCTCCTCTTTATGATATTTTGTTTAAAAGGTGATGATATTTTTGCCATGTAGGTGTTGCATATTTTCGATATATTGTTAATTTGTAATAATAGAAGTAGTCTCCATATGCTCTCATTTTGGTTGTTTGTCTAATTTATTAAAGTTATTTTTATACAATTTTGTGGTGACCTTTTTAGTACATGTCTCTTGGTCTCAATCAATCGGAGTTTTCCATTGATTATAATGTTGTTAAAACAGCAATATGTGCACACGATAATTGGTGTGCCTTTTCGATTTCCTATTGTTGGAATTCAATGCATGTTTTATACCCTTGTTTGATCCGTAATTTGGGTTAAGATTCCTATGTTATGAGGTTATTTGAGTCAATATTGATGTTTATATTTTTTGATTTGGACAAATTAATATAGATATTATTTCGTTTATCTTCTCATTCTATGTAATTTAAAAATAATAATAATTTTATTTCAACTTGAAATAAGAAAGTTATGGACTTTTAGAATTTAAATTTTTAAAAGAGATCTATATATTTAAATATTGAAATGAATTTACTTTTAGAGAGAGACAAATTTTGAAAATTAAAAAAAAAATTGATTGGAATGAATTAATCAAACATACCCTAATTGTTGGAAATTAATAAAAAGATATATAGATGAAATATTTCTTTTGGATAGTAACATTTGAAGTAAATGTATTCGAGAAAAATTTTAAGTTTGAAATTATCGTTATATTATTTGTGTCAAAATTGAGTTGTGTGTTGAAAATGATCTAACAAGATCCTAAAATTGAGAAACAAATCCTAGTATGTATGGGTTTATAATAAACAAATTTTAAACTCCCTTTATATATATCTGTATGCATACACACGTGACGAGTCACGTATACACCACTACTATATGTCCGGCAACTCCTCGATGGCCCACTAGTATAAAAAGAGGATATCACGATCGTTTTTAATCATTGTGGTATTTTTTCCATGATAATTTTCTAACCGTCGTAATATCCAGGGTTGCAGAATCTATTTACATCCTAGGATGGTTTTTTAACCCTCACGAAATAGACAAAACTGATGCTAAATGGAGGGTAGTATGAACTTTCTACGATAGTTTTTTCAAATTGAAAAAACTATCGTGGTAGGTTAACCTACCATGACGGTTTTCTATACAAACCGTTGTGGTAGGTTAACCTTTAACAAAAAAAAAAAAAAAAAAACACAATTCATGCGATTTCCCACGGGTGGCAAATACCGTGTATTATTCATTGCACAACTCAGATTAAAATAATAGTTAATCTTCAATTGATTTTGTGTCATAACGTATAACAATTATTCCAAAACATACACTATATTACAAAACTTATAGATTGTATTCTAACTTTATTGGATGAACCACATTACAAAATTAGCCCACTTTTGCATTATTAAACTCATGCCAACATCGGTATAAAAATCCTTAGTCTGAAGTAAGGATAGCCTATCGAAAATGAAGGTCATTTCTCACATAAAGGTTAAAATAAAATAACCGCATTCAACATAACCTTCTTGTAGCGGACATCGAACAATATCAATCAATGTTTCGTAGTTGCGTCGTTTTTGTACTCCTTTTCCCACTAAAATCTTCTAGTCATTAAGTGCCCTAACGATTTAATAAAGTTCAAAACAATTAAAATAAGAATAATGTAATGTCAAATCACAATTTCGAATAGAAAAATATACTTACAATTTAATTAGGTCGTGGAAATCATCACCCGATTTGTTTCGTTGAAGATTAAAATACTTGACCAAGTCATCCCATGGATCAATAACTATCAAGATCCAATGTTGGCCACTATTATATGAAATGGGATACAACTTTCCTTTTGGTACGTTTGTTAAGATCCGTAAAATATTGTTGGCTCTCTCTCTATGGTAGACTTCGCGATCTACCCCTTGTTGAACTGGTGAGACAAGGATTGGAGAAATAAACCCGAACCGTTGGTCAACACCTTCTATTTCACAGCATTCCGCTAAATATTTACAAAATAATTAGTCAAACTTGCTACAAAAAACAACAGAAGATTAACAAGGAAAAATAAGTATTGTTTAAGTATATATCTATTACCTAATGTAAACCATTATATTGTTTGCACTGATTTCTTGAAATGTTATGAAATGGTATACATCTTCATACCCAATATATTTAGGCATGTCATTGCCATTGATGGACTGTTGTGTCGGGCAGGCTATTTGCAATCCATCACGCATGGAACATTGTGCGTAGAATGCCAAAGGTCTCAAGTCGTGGGGAATTTCACTAAAATTGAAAGAAGGTAGTTGTTGTTACACAGTTTGTTGTTGTACCTTCAGTTGCGATTGTAGTTTCTTTTTCTCCACTATCTTTTTGATGCGTTTGCTTCCCTCAACTTCTTGGTCGGGAACATAACTAGGACCTCGACTTGCCTGGCTCAGACTCATTTCAATGACGATTAATTTTTTCGGCCAAACAATAAACCCACTGACAACTTTTCAATAATTGTTGCTTTGTTGGTCGGAATAGGTAGGAGTGCATGTTTTAATTTCAGGACGTTAATTGTCACTCGCATGTTCTCCTCACCTAAAGGAATCCCATGGACTGTGTCGGTTGGAACATAGTCCATGTA
Organism: Ficus microcarpa; assembly: GCA_025413485.1. Taxonomy (NCBI): domain Eukaryota; kingdom Viridiplantae; phylum Streptophyta; class Magnoliopsida; order Rosales; family Moraceae; genus Ficus; species Ficus microcarpa. The sequence continues at coordinate 8,135 of JAINRI010000644.1, forward strand.
TGTCCTGCCAATTGCAACAAGCATAACTTCACTATTAATTGTATCATCAAGAAAGAGCTGGCATTCTTTACTTGTGTTCAGTGTGGGTTACGGATCCAATGGCCCATGTTCTTTTTCATTTTGTGTGCAACTAGCCTTGAAGCTATTGTGTTAATCAACAGTCTGTGCGGTATTCTCCTCGGCCATGATCTCTCGATTAATACCATTCTTCGCACAAAGTTCCTATATGATTCTTTCCAACGCAGCAAGTTGCCATTTCATTGCCGATAGCATTTTCCCTTGAACTTTGCATAATGTTGAAGTAATGCGACTGCCTGACAAACTTAGATTGACCACAAGTCCGACTCGACTGTTCGTCATTGCCTAATGACTTGGTTAATATGTCATTAGTCCCTACAGATTCAAAATTTCCTTATGCCTGATATTCACTGAAATCCCGCAGTAAGAATTAGAAAACATGTCATGAAACTATAAATAATGTTGTATAAATAAGAATATCACAGACCATTGATTCATATACTTACTCTCATTTCGCCAATAATCTTAAATGATGGATTCTTGTACTCTTCACTAAGTTTGACGTGCATGTCCAGTCACACGGCATGTCGCGATTGCCATGGTCTCGTCATTTCAAACTGTAGTTTATTAATTACCGTTAGTAAACATAAAGGTAAAAATACAAAGTGCAGCATAATGTAAAAACACCAAATAAAGTAATTCACATACAAGTTTTTGATCAAGTTTCCTATATCAGTCTCGGCCTCCTATTGATCCATATTTGCTTTTCTTTCTTATCTTACACTCTTGTTCTGATAGTTTTTTGAAGTCCGGCGAATGTCTATACGTAATGAATCTCTCCCAATCATCGTGAATAATGGAGGGGTAATTATTCACCACTTTGGGTGGCCATTCCCAACACTTTCTTCATCAATATGATCCTTGACAAAAGTCTGGTAAAGATCATATCTAAAATTTTTTGTGGACTCTACGCATGACTTTAGAGTTGGTTTTTTAAATGAAAGTTCCACAGTGAAAGAAGTCATGACTTCCACCTACACTTTTTCTTTCCTTGGGATTAAATCGGCACTTCTAACGTCAGCTATCTATATGGGAATGTGCTCTCAAGCAAGCACTCCAATTCAACTCTGCAGTTCATACCCCTCATTCCCTATTGGTTACCCTTTAGTGTCGAATGAAACCTAAATTCTTTCTCCTCTTTTCCTAACGAGATGGACTCGTCTCATTAGAGTTGCTCTTCATTTACCATCTTCGTCAGGATTGAACCTTGGTGTATTTGTTTATCGTGGTTTTCCAATTTGAAAAGTTGTTGACACATTCTCCTTATTTTGTGACATTTTTAATCAATTTAAAATAACTCCACACCCAAAAACGTAAAAAAATGGTCAAAATGCGACAATAAATTATTCTACAATTATGTCACCCAAACGGTCGAAAAAAATCACACAAAATCATACTTATGTAATTGTAAATCAATCTAAACAAAATCTTAACATAATTTTGTGAAAAATACACAATCTAATCAAATGGGCATTTTGTTGAACATATAATATGCAAAGGTATAAATCACAAAATCAATATTTTTTTTCCAAAAAACAATCCAAACCAAGTACTTACCCAAATAATTTAAATTAGTTTACAACTAATTCTTGGCATAACACTTAATAAATTACACAATCTAATCACACAGACATTTTGTCAAATATGTAATATGTAAAAATATCACAAACACATTCAAAATTTTTTTCAAGAAAACAATCAACCAAAATCACAAACACAGTCAACAATAGACTAAAATCACGTTTGCAATCAACTAAATGAACTTTCATAATATGTGCGGTGCATGAGAGAGAAAAACTTACCAAGTACATGGCCGTGGGTGTGGTCGGCTTCGTAGTGGGGTAGGCAGCAGATGATGGATGTTGAGGAAGAGATTGGAGGGAGGAGTTGCCGCGGCGAGTAGAGGCGAGAGAGAGAGGGACAGGCGCGAGAAAGAATTAGTAGTGGAATCATGGCCATCGGAGATGGGAGGTGACGAAGAAAGGGAGAGGCCCAATAGAAAATAGAGGTGAGGTAGGAGAGAAAATGGAAAGAGGGGTCACTACGGAGGAGATGGGTTTTGAAGGAGAGTTTGGAGAGGTGAAAGTGAACGAGGCATGTGGAGGGAAGAGGGTTTTTTTTTTTTAAAACTTTATTTAAATAGCGGATTCAAGCGAAAAGTTTGAAAAAAAATTTTAAAATTGGACAACATACCACAACGGTTTTCACCAAAAACCATTGTGGTATGTTGTGCAAACCATGACTGTTTATACCAAAAATGGTCATGGTATGTTTCAGCAAAATTTTGAAAAACAAAATTAAAAAGTTGCACAACATACCATGATTGTTTTTGGCAAATACGGTCGTGGTATGTTGTGTAATTTTTTAAATTTTTTTAAATTTCAAATACCATGACTGTTTATGGAAAAAAACGGTTGTGGTATCTTGTGCAATTTTAAAATTTTTTTTTTCAAAATGTTAAAAGTGGGGATTCATAAGAAATTTTGAAAAAAAAATAAAAATAAAAATAAAAATTTCACAACATACCACGACCGGTTTTGTCATAAACAATTGTGGTATGTAATAAACCACGACTGTTTCTTTGAAAAACCATAGTGGTATGTTGGCTTACCATGACGGTTTTTGCCACAAACGGTTTTGGTTTGTACAACATACGACAACCCTTTTTTTGGTAAAAACAGTGGTGATAAGCCATTATCCACTACCGTTTTCTAAAAAAAACGGTTATGATATTTGCTAAAAAATTTCTCAAACAATAACAAATTTAACTAAAATTCCACCAGCGGCCAATTCTGTGTGTCATGCATATAGTAGCCCATTATTAATTCTTATTCTTTGTTTCATTCACACAAAATCATATATAAATGTCCATGTATAAGTAATATGATGAGCATAATTAATGTAATTAAAACAAATTATAAATTATATACAACTTTAAAAAAATTTACAGTCAAGTTTTTTTTTATTTTTTTGGTTCCTGAACACGTGAACAATCGACATCTAAACAAAGCAAGTGTTAAATATCATCATCAAATTCATCAATTTCCTCCACCGGTGGCAATCCTTTTGTGAAAGATGGAATGTTGGTACAATCTTCAACATCTTTTTGACCATTACGGAATATTCTTGGCTTCATCGACACAACTAAGAATAACTTTAAATTGTTGGGATCCATTGTATAAAATACTTGGACTGCTTATGACGCCATAATGAAATGATCATTTTTGTATTTTGATCGCCTAAAGTCCACCACCGTCTCACCATCACTATCAATCTTAACATAATTATTGTCGGCCTACTTACATTTAAAAAGTGCTATCCGCGAGCCACAATAATCAAGTTCCCAAATATCTTCAATGAACTTAAAGTAGTTCATGGAATTGTACACCGGATTTTTGTCTTTTGCGGAGGAAATATGCATATACTCAGCAAGAAGGGTCACACTACTATTTTGGACGGGATGCTTCTCATTTCTTTCACGAGTGTATAAGGAGTAGCCATTGACAAAGTACGATGTATATCTTGTGACTATCAATGACGGTCCTCTTGCTAGCTTCATTAAGTCTTGGGATACGTCAACCTTCATATGCACATGTATTCTTATCCACTTCCGAAATGTCTGGTTGTGCTCATCTTGAAACAAATTCTCACTTCTTCTTTTTCTTGGATTCGCAGCTTTTAATTCCTTCATGTGAACCTCAATGAAACGCTCCACTTCCTTTGCATTGTGCAAAACATAAAAACAAGTTTTTTCCCATTCATCTTGATTTACCGGTGAAAGAACGCCCACAGATAGTCCTTTCGACGTATGTAGCCCACTTTTTGGCAACCATATTGGTTCCGCGTTGGATAAATATTCCGAACAAAATTCAACAAATTCCTTCGCTATGTAGTTTTCTACTATACATCCCTTCGACCTATTACAGTTCTTCACATAACCTTTCAAAACTTTCATGTATCTTTCGAAAGGATATATCCACCTCAAATGCACCGGTCCATATAGCTTAACTTGCCGAACTAAGTGCACTATCAGATGGATCGTTATATTAAAAAAGGATGGTAGGAAATACTTCTCAAGTATGCACATTATCATCACCAATTCCGATTATAGCGAATCTAACATAAGTGGATCAATTACCTTGGAGCATAATGAATTGAAAAATGAGCATAACTTGGTAATTGAATATCTCACATCTTTCGTTAAAACAACACGCTATGCAAGAGGTAATAACTATTATATCAAGATATGACAATCATGTGTTTTCATTCCAAAAAGCCTCAAAATCTTTCATCGACACGAACCTTTTAAAGTTGGAAGAATACCCACTTGACACTTTCACAGAAGCAAGCTATTCACAAAACTTTCTGTTTCTTGTCTTGATAATGTGTGCATTGTTGGAGGTAAATAAGTGCCGTTCAACCTTTTCTCAGGAAGCAAATTTGGTCTAATCTTCATCTCTTTAAGATTCAACAGTGCCTTTACACCATCTTTAGTTTTATTTGGAATGTCAAACAACGTGCCCACTATCAATTCATAGACGTTTTTCTCAATATGCATAACATCTAAGCGATGATGAACGTAAAGTGACTTCCAATATAAAAGTTCATAAAAGATTGACTTCTTCTTCCAAGGTCTATCGACCATTGGATAATTCCGTTTTCTCTTTCCCAAAACTACTATTACATCTTTAACCACCTCAAATACATCTTTGCCATTCAAAATCTTAGGAGCAATTTTTTCTTCGGTATTACCATCAAAAGCCTTCTTTTGTTTGCGGTATTGATGATTTTTTGGCAAGAATCTCTTGTGACCAAGGTGAATGGTTTTCTTGTCGTTTTTCAATCGGATGGATGATGTTTCCTTCATACAAACGGGACAACCTATAGAACTCTTTATCGAAAAATCGGATAGGTTGCCAAGTATGGGAAAGTCATTAACTGACCAAATCAATATTGCACGAAGATTGAACATACGTTGACGGTAAGAATCTAACTTTTAAACCATTTTCCCACAAACTTTTTAGGTTATCGATTAATGGTATCAAGTACACGTCAATGTCATTTCTCGATTGTTGAGGACCTAAGATTAATAAAGTCAACATCAAGAACTTCCACTTCATGCACAATTTTGGAGGGATATTATAGTTAATAGTATGACTGACCAGGTACTATGCATACTACTCATATTACCATGTGGGTTCATTTCGTCTGTCGACAAATCGAGACATAAATTCCTTAGTTCTGCACTAAAATATGGATTATTGTCATCAAAGGTCTTTCATTGTGATGCATCAGCTGGATGCTTAAGCTTGCCATCATCAACACGTTTCTCATGATGCGAAGTCAAATTGTTAGCATGCTCGGCATTATGGAATAAATGATGCAAATGTGGAGCTGGTGGAATGTACCACAACACCTTCACTGGCACTCCTTTGCAACCATTCGATGGCATCTTGTCCTTCTTTCATCTTGACTCATAAACCAGACATTCATGTAAATCTTCATATTATTTCTGGTAAAGGATGCAATCATTTGGGTAAGCATGTTTCTTTTCATATTCATTCTCAAAGTGCTCAACATTTTCTTCGCTTTGTACATACTAGGAAACACTTTGTTATCATCCGGTAGAACATCCTTTAGAATTCTAAAAGAGTTGTGAAACTAGAATTCATCCACTATTCCAACGCTTTCATGTTCCATAATTTAACCAATGCCCCTAATTTTATATATTTTGTACACCCGACATACAAGACCGTTTTAGCATCATTAATCATTGCCTCAAATAACTCTGGACGGTGCACAAACTATTCTTGCAAATCATTTATCATACGGAACATATTATTACCAACGACATCTTCCTCGACAATAAGCTCTTCACCTTTACTCATTGATGAATATGTAATATTGAAAAAATCTTCACCATGTAAAGAACAAATAATTCCATATGCGCGCAAATGCCCTCTAACATCATCAATGGAATGAGATCTATGATTTCTACAAATTTCATACGGACATAGAATCTTATCACCTTGTATGTAGGCTTTGGCAAACGATAAAAATTCTTCAGCACCATCTTCATATGTTTTAGACAATTTATCAAACCACATTAATTTCCTATCCATGATTTGCAACTCCTAAATCAAAATATTAAAGTTTTAGAAGTCGAAGTACTAAATTTAAAAATGCACATTAAATTAATTTAACACCCATTAATTGCATAATTCTCTGAAAAATTGCAAAAATAAAACTAAAAATACAAAAATTAAAATCATAATTAAGTCAAACTACCGAGGGAAAAAATTTTTTGTGATCATTTAAATTAACACCCATAGCACACTTAACTCAAACCAACCTCAAAATATACAAAACCTAAAATCATAAATCTAAATATAGAGAAAAACAACACAAAGAAGTTAGTGATCACTTACAAGAGAGATTGATAGATGGTAGATGGTGGTGGCGATGTCCAATTGTGGTGTAATAACTGTTTTCGAAGATTTTTGATCTGATTTTGGTAATTACAGCTGCGGTATTGATGTAGAAAAATGAGGGCATGCTTCGGTTTTGTCTGAATTTGTCACGAATTTTCCACGACTGTTTTCAAAAAACCGTCGTGGAAGCAGAAGCTTCAACAACGGTTATTAGAAATGGTTCTGGAAGCTTCTACTTCCACGACGGTTTTTGGAAACCTTGTTCCGCACCGTATTTTTTGCGTACTTTCCACGATGATTTTTTAAAGACGGTCGTGGAATTCGTGGAAGCTCCGTTGTGTTATCCACATTTTGTAGCAGTAGCCATTGGATGAAAATTAAAAGGCAAGATGAGAGGGAGAGAAAGAGTTGGGAGACAACCCAAGAGAAAGAGAGAAAAAGAGAGAGTGTGTCACTGGAAGAGGCCTCGACGATGATAACGTTCGGAATTCAACGTTCGGAATTCGGACTCCAAGGACAAGCAGCAGCAGCAAACGAAGGTGGAAAACTTCTCAAAAGGTGGAGTTTAAGTTTTTCACCGTCAACGGGGAAGGTGAAGTTTTTCGTCATCGACAATGGCAACATCCAGAAGTTAGACTCCAAGGACAAGCAGTAGCAGCAAGGGAAGGTGAAGCTTATCGCCGTTGACGATGGCAGAGATTACGTCCAGAAGCTAGATTGGGAAGTATTCCTATAGGGACTGTAAACATATATATTGGCTGTGGCACCCAAGAGTATTTCTATACATATATAGATTTGATAATTGTGTATTTGATTCTTTTGGCTTTGCGTAGCAACTATGGTTTCTAATTTATTAGCTTCAAATTACTCTTCTATTTAACTAGAATTTTAATTTTCACAAGAGTTTGCTTTTCATAGAGAGTTCTTCCCACTAATAAATTAATTATACTATGAGTTATATGCAAGAATGTCATAAATTTAGCACCTCCTTATATTTATACCCATCATAATATTAAAGTTGATAATTTTTATGTAACGAAACTTTAATGCTATAGTGGACAAAATTATAAAAAGATACTCAAAACATGACTCTCAACCTAATTTTCTCTAATAACTTGTTTTTGTTTTTTAAGTTCGATTTAGCTATGTTATCAATTTTAATTATTGTTTAATTAATTAAAATATAAAACGAAAAGAACATATATAATATTAACGTGATTTTGATAAAACTAACTTATGATATTGAACAATCCATTATAAACTAAAGATTACTAAATGAGTTATAAGGAAGGAAGAAAATAGATCAAAAACCTCTAGTAATAAAAATAAATAGCAGAAAGCTTTTTTAGTGATAGTGAATAGTATATGTGTGATAAATACTATATCAACGAAGTATTTTCATAACAAAATTTATCTTAAAAATATTAGAATAAAAAAAAATTCCAATAAATATCATATTTATTGTAAATAATTTATTTACAAAGTATATTTACGATAAAATTACCTTAAAAAATAATCGTAATTAATAATTTATCATAAATATGATATTTGTCTCAATCATTTTCAAAATATACTATTTACTTCTAACATTTAAAAAAAATGACCTTTTTACTATAATTTATTGAGTTATGATTCACTATGGATTCACCAAAACATACGTACTTCTTTGTTAAACATGAATTTGAATCAGTTATGCCCAAAGTTCAAACAGGATAATCAGTTTGAAAGCCGAAAATAGTCACGGGATTCGAACATAGGGAATGGAAGGAATTTTTGGAGGATAGGGCTAGTCTTCAAAGGATGAGTTGTGTCTGAAGATGTTCTGCCACTTCATTCTTCTTTGGGCTCTATTGACAGAGCTGATTTATCAATCTTTTGTTACTGAAAGTCTGACTCATACCATTGATGAATACTCTTTTATCAGAATAAACAATATATAAATATGTCCATTAATTGATGTCTACTCGAAATTATTTCAAAAAAATTTTTTTTTGGTGAATTAAAGGATCTGTGAGTGGTCTTATTATTTTCAGATTTTCAGTTCCATAGGCAGGAACCCTTTTCCCTAGATATGGCAGGGAAACTGGTTCTCTATATTAGTTTCTCTCAGTCGGCCATCCAAAGTTTACCTTGTAATCACCAAATCAATATTTCAATAGTCAAAACTGGAATAAGGTCTAAGGGGAGACAACGAGAATCAAACCCGGGAAAATTATTTCAATGTTAAACTAAAGGTTCGTGGCTGAATAGTAGATTTATCAACAATCCTAAAAGGATTGAAAGACGACCACATGGATAAAAGTCTCCTCTTTTAATGAATGCCTGAAAACCATTTGGTGAAACAATCCATGAATGCTTCCTTCCATGAGTGAATAACATGTCATGAATGCCTTTTGATATTAATTTAAAGAAAAAAAAAAAACAAAGAAAAAAAAAACTTTTGATATTGCCTTCCAATAATCTTTCGATTTTCAAATCCCTCGTTGGATCCTTGAATAATTGCCATGCCATGACCCTTTATTATTATTATTATTATTATGTATTTGCAAGGCCATTATTTTTCATTATAGACCTTACATAATGAAAAATTAAGTAAATGTATAACTTTTAAACACTTCTTTAAATAAATAATCAAAATATTTTATTTTAAAATGACCGTTTATCAGTGATTAATTGTAATAGTCAGTCAATTAGTGATTGAAACAGTTAATCAATGAAAATTCATATTAAAATAGGTCAATCATTCATTAACTATGATTAAACAGTGATTGACATATTGAGTTAACAAACATTTTTTTAATTTTACAAAATTTTAATTTTTAATTTAAAAACTTTTTTTAAAAAATACCATTTAATCTTTTTTTTTTTTTCATTATTCCAAATAAGCTATTCCTACTTTGTTGGATTTTAAAACATAATGGACTTGCACAAAAACTTTCCAAGTTCCTAAAATATCAAGATTTCCAAAAAGCATCATAAAAAAAAGAGATAAGGATAACGAAGTAAATCACATTTTTTACGTAATTAATATAAATGATTATATAATGATTTAAAAATATTTAGAGTAAAAAGCAGTAAATAAAAAATTTAACATGTAAAAGATTTATTTACATCTTATAAATATTTTATTTACCTAATAAAATTATTGTTTACCTAGCAAACGTTCCATTTACCTAATAAATTAACTATTTAATTCAAATATTTTAAAACCTTGTTTTTTTCTTTAATTGTTTTCATAAAAATACTATATACTATAATTTCTTTAAAAATAATTTATAAACAAAATAGACAGTATAGGTACGCACACAGCGAACCAAGAAATTTCTTCATTATCAGGCATGTCCGCTAGAATCACATATCATATCACTAATTGAAGTATTTAGCATTTTGCATTAGGGAATTCACTACAGATGTTTCAGTCAAAAGCGGGAGCAGAAGGAAGAAAACAGCATATGTTGATAGTTAAAATACAAATAACTGAGCTAGAAGCAAAGAACCAGTCTTCCTAATTACCCAAAAATGAAAAATTACACTAGAAGATTCTTCGAATACGGTTAACTAGGCCAAGAAAAAGCAAGTTAAAACTGAGAGTCCGGAAGATCAACAGGTGTATATGGACTATATTTCTTCTTCTTTTTCCCATCCCTTTTTCTAGTGCATTAGAGTAAGAGACCGAGGGATTTACATGTAGATTTCTTCCATGACATTTCAAGCCAAAAGGGCTGTGGATCTTTCCTACATATATCCCATTCAAGACCAGAAATTCCTGCCACATGCTAACGAGTGTTGGATCAACTCGGCCAGATCTTAAAGAGGACCCTGTTGCAAACAAAAGGTATAATAAGTTAGCCAAACTAGTTGGTGATAAAGTTACTCTTATTACTCAATTGCATATAAACTTGAATAAATTTTACTAGTACTCTTGGACTATTTATATTTCATTTTGCCTCCTAAATTATCAAAACCATTCATCATTCACCTTGATATATGTAAAACAATTCAATCTGATCCTTCTGTGTACTTCCACTCATCTATTTAACACAAATGCTGATGTGACATATCATTAAAGGTTGAACAAATATATTTTAAAATATAAATCCTAACTATAAGAAAATAATTAATTCCTAATAAAATACAAATTAACTTCAATATCAATATATTCTCTCACCTCTCCTCTCTCTAATTTAAACCTACCCATTTTCCTTCAATCTCTTTCCCCCTTTCTCTGCCCTAAGCTTGTTCGCGCTACCATGGGGATTTTTTTCTTTTCTTTTTAGGATCAATTCTTGATTTTTTTATTAAGAATGATTAGTTTCATATTAATATTTAATTCAATAATTAAGGTTTAATTTTAATACACATTTCACTGCCACTTCAGCAAATCTGCTAAGAGTAATAGACGGAAGGGGCAATTTGAACTGTTTTGTGTATATCAAGGGGCATGTTGAATGGTTTTGATAATTTAGGGGGCAAAACGAAATAGGGTATATAGTCCATGGGGCATTCTTAAAATTAATCCTATAAAATTTTGTATATACTAGCCAATGTTAATCAAATCAATTCTGCATCAAGAACACATAAATCAAGGATTCACTGGAACCTAGTAAATTATCACGAAAATCTACTTATCTCACACTAAAATCTGAATGGTCTGCCAAGTTGGCATAACTTCACAATCCGTATCATACATTATCAGAGCATGGTAAAACACGTGAACAAACGTCGCCAGACGGTATGTAAAATGCAAATGAAATCAGCATCATTGTTGCCAATTCGACAGACCAAGAAAACAAAATGCCGTAAATATACATGGTTACCAATAAACATAAAACTCAAAACGTCCTGAAATATGAATGGAAAACCTAATAAAAACTCAAATGTAGAATGTAATGATAATAGCCAATTATGTTTTCAGAGTCTGCAGAAGTTCGAAACCAGCTACAAAATTTTTGCAACAACCAGATAATTTCAATGAGCAGTATTCCTGCTAACTCAGCAAAATACACAAGTCTGAAGCACGAGAGTACTCCAAGAAAGAGTGCATCAGAGCAATTTACTGAAAAAAGCAGGCCACAAGAGAGAAATTAGACTGACAGACAAATAGATGAGGAAATATTCAAGTAACTTTCACAATGCACAAGAAGTGCAACAAAAGAGTGCTTATTGGTTGCTGCCTGCTTACACAGGCCATTTCACAAACAAAAATTCCTCTTTTAATCAAAATTTCTAATATAAGGATTTCCACTAAAGAGGTACTGGAGCACACCAAACTTCCAAGGAAAATAAATGCCATATGAATCCAATCAAGTGCAGTGAAAACATTTGAAAACAACTTTCTGGTTACAGTTCGTAAAGCTCCAATGTGAAGCATTCATATTGTGTCATATGAATCCAATCAAGTGCAATGAAAACAGTTGAAAACAACTATCTACTCATGGTCAAACAAACACCAAAATGATGCATTCCTACCCTCGCTGCTCACACCCATTAGAAAACTTATTTGATTTCAGTTGTGACATTCTGTTTCTGGTAAAGATTTGACAACAGAATACTAATCTCCATGTATCTTGTCACAGAAAACATAATAAACTCCATATGTGTATGCATGCAGCCATAGAAAGTGAAAAATCATTAAGAAGTACACAGCATAAACATCTAGCATTTTCTCCATTCTGCATATTTTGGCCATATATTGTAATCAGAAAAGGGTATCACGTGATAACAGGAAAAAAAGACTAGGGTGTCATCTCCTAAAAGGAGAAGAGTCCAATATGCAATCGCACATTATTTTTATGTTAGAAGAATATCTATTTTAATAAAGAAAATAGGCTCGAAATCAGAAAAATCACTGCACCAATTTAGATTTCTAATCCTTTCATTTGGAGAGCAGAAAACTAAACTACTACTGAAGATCACGTCTGCAACAAAAAAGGATGTAACATCAAATATAAAATGTGTAACATATAATCCCAAAAGGCCAAAACATAAGACATACCTTCTCATTCCAAACGTGGAAAAGAAACGTTCTCTGCATTTGTTTCCAAGCTCCATCCTCTAGATGGATAAATACTTATCAGCCCTCAATAATTGAATGGTAACAAGCAAAGGAAAGACAACATTACTTCTCAGATGGATAAAGACAACAACAACAACAGAAATTACCTCTCTGATGCTTCTCTTTTTAAGTCTGATATATGGTTTTCAAGTTGGGCACATGCAGCTTGAATTTCAATATTCTTCTGGCAGAGCTCCTTCCATTGTGCAGACAGAGCATTAAGCTCATATGCAGTGTTTTGCTGAACAACAGATAACATATTACTATCTTATAGACTTGAAGTACATGCACATGACAACATTTACCAGATGAGAACAAAATCAAGTCACCTGATGATACTTCCTTTCACGATTAACTGTCTCAATCTTTTCAAATTTCTGCTGAGCTAACTTTTGCATTCTGCAAAAGCATAATGAAAATTTTGAATAAAGAGTGCGCATAACGAACTCACTTATTTACATTTGATGCAAAAGTCAAGTAACATTGTATGACATGACAATCTTTCACACAGTTTAACCTTAAATGAAAGCTTGGATATGCCTTCTAACAATGTTTTCTATCACTTAAGATGTTAGCAAAAGTTAAGCCCCACGAAATATCATTTTATGGAACTTTCAGTCATTGGTGATTGGTCTTCTATTACTATAACTAAGCCAAGTTAGTCACAGAATAGCCCAATGGTTGGAATATCCGCTTCAACAATGAGCAGAGTCCACAACCTGCAACCCAAATCCACCCTTACTGGAAAGAAATCAAGGCAGCAGAAGCAACAACAAATCCTCAAACCCTGCTCAAAACCCATAATCCTATACATCTCGCTTTTACTACTATATTCAGAGTTACTCCACATATTGCTTGACATAAAAACAGATAATGGATTTGTCTCTTTCTATTTGGGTTGAATCTTTTCCGTGATTTAGAATATGATTGACCATTATTTTGACTAATCAATTACACTAAACACTTCAAATCATACAATTTTCAAAGTAGAAACCTTGACAAAAGCACTTCCAAGCGTCGATTGTGCTGCTTCCAGGCCTCGGATCCATACTTAAACGTCAGGTCTAAGTTTTCCAACCTACAAACATCATCGTCCGCGTAAGAAAAACTTTTTACAAACACTTGGTGTGCGTGTGTGAAATTGTTAATGTAACAGCACTAACCTAATAACTTGGTGCTGCAAAGAGCACTGAGCTTTCTGCAGAGCCTGCTTCCAGGCACTCTCATCGTTCCTTTTGTTCACCGGCGGCGTCTCCAACTTATCGCGACTGAAATCCAGAATCACCGGAGGCTTCGCCGCACGGACGCGCTCATACTCTCTAGCGAGCATCGGATGGTCCTGAGAGAATAGAGAGAGAGAGTGTTAAGATTTAGCTTCATTTTCTCGGCAACCAAACAGTCCAAACCCTAGAAAGCGAAAGAAAGTGACCCGGAAATCGGACTTGGGAAGAGGAGGCAAGTCCTTGAGGAAATCGGAGGGCTTCTTGGAGCTTCTACGCATCTCTTCCTCGACCAGCCGATCGACCTCTCTCTTGACTGCCGGGTTAGCGTAGTCGTCGTCAATGTAAGGCAACGCGTCGACGATTTCGGCGTTGGCCGGTACGCCCCACGTAGGTGCGGCGGGCGTCTCCGGCGGAGCTTCGAGCATGAGGATTTCGCCGCCATTGTTGTTCGACGCCATTGATGGTGTCTTCTCAGGTGCCCAAAGCTCGCTCGGAATTCTCTTCTCTGCTCTTCCTCTCTACAAAATTCACTTCCCTGCTCAAGCTCGCGCGCACGAACGCCAGAAAGTGGATGAGAGAAGGGCAGAGAAATCGAGTCAGGCTCAAGGTTCAAGCCCAGCCCAACTGGATCTTTTGCATTTATAACCCAAAATTGAACGAAAAATTTGTCAAAATGACGTAACAACAAAGTTAAATTAGGAAAATGACTTTCCCTTTTATTTTTTATTTTTTTTATTCAAAAAAAATGCTGATTGTGTATTTAAAATAACAAGAAATAATTGTTTGTTTGATTGAACAACTCAAACCATTTAACTTAAATTTTTTTTATTTTTTTCTCAAAAAATTTTTATCTTTTTTTAAAAAATTTTTTTGCCCTTTTTGAAAATTCAAAAAAATTTACTATTGAAACTTAAAAATCTCAACTCAAACTCCTCCACCAAACAGGCTATAAGACTAAAATAACTTAACTTCCCTTTTTCTTCCTTCCCGAGACCCTATTTGCTTTTTCTTCCTTCCCAAGCTTGGCTCGCCTGCGCTTCTTCTTCTTCTTCCTCGTTCCCTCCCTTTCTCTGCGCTTCTTCTTCCTCGCTCCCTCCCCCCCCCCCCAAAAAGGAGTCTCCCCAAATCCGCCGCCTCCACCTCCGCCGCCGCCACCACCCTAAACGATGCCATCGAAGATCCGAAGGCCGCGCCACAAGCTCCGACCACGCCTTCTTCTTCCTCTTCTTCCCCTCCGACCACCACAAGTGGTATTCTTAATTTCCACTAGTTGGCTAATTAATTAAGGAAGATCAGATAATGGGTCATTGCGGTTTTATTTCTTAGTCTTTATTTCTGGTTTTTATTTACGTGCTTAGTGGGTTTTTAATTTGTGTGTTAATGGCTGAGTGTTTTGTGGCCACGAGTGTATTAGTAATTGTGTGTTAATGGGTGAATTAAAGCATTGTAAGTGTGAGTTAGTGGCTGAAGGGTGTCTCATGACTTTCAGCTTTCTTGTAACTGATAATGGCAATTGGAGGCTTGTTCCAATGCTATTTATAATGAATTTTCATAATCCATGATGAGCATATTTGTGAGATGTTAAACTGATGTGTTATCAGCAAAAAAAATCTTGAATTTCTTATCTTTGGTGGATTTCCAAAATGGTGAGTTCAAAACCTAAGGGTGATGATAATTTGTATCCCTTAGTTTATCTATCATTCCCATAAACTTTTCAACCATATTTCGTATTTTGTAATTATGATATCATGAACTTATTTAAAGCTAATATTATACTATTTATTTTTGGGAGATTTTATTTGCATCTTGAATATTTATAAATACTCCCACATAATCATTAAAGATTCTTAACATACTTTTACCCTATATAAAATTACCTTAAAAAAATCCATTAACAATGTTCATACACTCACATACATATAAAAAAACAAAAAATCCTTGCTTGGGAGCCGTGAGAGTCTTCTTCTTCGTGAGTCCTTTTTCTTCTATATCTCATGTTCTTCAAAAAAACAAAAAAACAAAAACAAAAACAAAAAAACAAAAAAGCCTTTCTGGCAGTAGGGAGAGAGTGTTTTAGTAAAAAAAACAAAAAATCGTTTCTGCTGGGAGCTGTGAGGAGTTTTCTTCTTCATGAGTCCTTCTTCGTCCATATCTTATGTTCTTCTTCTTCTTTGGAGGTTTGCAACTGAACCCCACCACCAGAGAAAAATTAAAGAAGCAAAAAATCAAACCCTTGTTCTGTGTTCCCATTTTCACTCTACCAAACCCCAAACCCAACCACTAGAGAAAAAGCTTCCACCCAGCCTCCTTCCGCCAGGCACGCTATCTCTGTCGCTGGCGACCAAAAAAAAAAATGAACGACCATTAAAATTTCAGGAAAGACCGTATGGTCGTTCCTTCCAAACCGTGACTTTTTTTTAATTTTTTCCCATAAGCGAAAACACAAAATAATCTTATTATCACCTTATGTCATGTATGATTCGCCTCAAAACACACATGATTGACCTCAAAACACACAAAACGACCATAAAAAAGAAGGAATGACCACTAAAATTTCAGGATACGATCGTTCCTTCCAAACTGTGACTTTTTTTTTATATTTTTTTTCCGTAAGTGAAAACACAAAATAACCTTACTATCACCTTATATCATGTATAATTTTCGGAACGACCACAAAATTTTCGGAACGACCACTAAAATTTCCAGAATGACTGTATGGTCGTTCCTTTCAAATCGGGACTTTTTTTTTTTTTTTTTCCCATAAGCGAAAACACAAAATAACCTTACCATTACCTTATGTCATGTATGATTCACCTCAAAACACACGAAACGACCACTGAAATTTTCGGAACGACCGAACGGTCGTTCGTTGTAAACATTGACTTTTTTTTATTTTTTTCCGTTAAACGAAAAGCCAAATTAACGATGCCCATGACTTTTGTCATGTATGATTTGCCTCAAAACATACGGAATGACCACAAAATAGAAGCAATGATTTGTCTCAAACCGGGATTTTTTTTTTATTTTTTTCCCTTAAGCGAAAATACAAAATAACCTTACCATCACCTTATCTTATGTATGATTCACCTCAAAACATACGGAACGATCACAAAAAACATGCAACGACCACTAAAATTACCGGAACGACCTTTCGGTCGTTCCTTGTAAACATTGACTTTTTTTTATTTTTTCCGTTAAACGAAAAGCAAAATTAACTAGGCCAATGACTTTTGTCATTTATGATTTGCCTCAAAACATACAGAACGATCACAAAATAGAAGGAACCGTTCAATTTTTCGGAACGACCATACAGTCGTTCCTTCCAAACTGTGATTTCATTTTTTTCCCTTAATCGAAAAGCAAAAATAATCATACAATTACCTTACTTCATGTATAATTTGTCTTAAAACCCACGGAACGACCACAAAAGTTAAGGAACGACCACTAAAATTTCCAAAACGACCATACGGCTGTTCCTTCCAAACATTGACTTTTTTTATTTTTTCCCTTTAACGAAAGGCAAGAATAACCATATGTAATTTTTATTCATGTATGATTTGCCTAAAAAACAAAAACAAAAGTAAAACAAAACAAAACAAAATACTAAAAATCAATGGTTTGACTCTCTCACACACACTTTACGAATATCATTCATAAAACTACATGTCCATGGTTAGTGACATATAGACTTTTTTTATTTTTTTTTCCCATAAGCGAAAAGCAAAAATAACCATACCATCACCTCACTTCATGTATAATTTGCCTCAAAACCCACGAAACGACCACAAAAGTGAAAGAACGACCACTCAATTTTCTGAAACTTCCAGAACGACCATACGGTCATTCCTTCCAAACCGTGACATCATTTTTTTCCCTTAATCGAAAAGTAAAAATAACCATACGATCACCTCACTTCATGTATAATATGCCTCAACACCCATGGAACGACCACAAAAGATAAGGAACGACCATACGTATGGTCGTTCCGGAAATTTTAGTGGTCGTTCCTTAACTTTTGTGGTCGTTTCGTGGGTTTTGAGGCAAATTATACATGAAGTGACGTGATGGTATGGTTATTTTTGCTTTTCGTTTAAGGAAAAAAAAATGATGTCACAGTTTGGAAGGAGTGACCGTATGGTCATTTCAGAAAATTGAGGTAGACAAATTCTGTGGTCAATTCATAATACACAAATTCTTAGACAAGCATAAGACCACAAAATAGAAGGAACGACCATTAAAATTTCCAGAACGATCATACGGTCGTTACTTCCGAACTGGGACTTTTTTTTAATTTTTTTCCCATAAGCGAAAACACAAAATAACCTTACTATCACCTTATGTCATGTATGATTCACCTCAAAATACACGAAACGATTATTAAAATTTTTGAAACGACCGTTCCGTTGTTCCTTGTAAACATTGACTTTTTTTTTTTTTTTTCAGTTAAACGAAAAGCAAAATTAACAATGCTAATGACTTTTGTTATGTATGATTTACCTTAAAACATACGAAACGACCACTAAAATTTCAGGAATGACCATACGGTCGTTCCTTCCAAACTGGGATATTTTTTTTAAGTCCAGAAAAGTGAGAACCTAATGCACATATATGTGCAACAAGTAAAATATGTGTGTTGATATATATACATATACATATATATATACACGTCAGAAAAATGCATATACATTTTGGACAAACAAATAGTGAGAACATGTTAAGAAAAATATTTTAAAATTGTCCAACCCTGCAAGACAGTTTGATAATACTCATGTCAATAAGAGTATGTGTAGCTAAATAACATATGAGTCATCGATCATATGCAGTTTTATATTTTTTTCATTTTTGTTTCTAGCTATGGCATGAAGCCGGACCTCATCAGCATACTCTTCTCGTCCTACCCAACGGAGTCGATATTTAGAACCACTGGAGATGGACTCGGAAAATGGCTCTGAAGGAGTAAGTCGGACCACACCCCAACTGGATGGCAACACGTCACCTCAATCACCGCCAGTCACAATATTAAAGGTAAGTTATTGATTATATTTATGCATTCTAAAATTTGACATCAATTAAACTAGTCTAGGAGATACCTCATGCAGTAGTAATGTGGTCAATATATTTTTTTAAACTATAACTTACAAGTTTAGAATTTGGATGTCAACAAAAGTAAGTTGTTATGCTGTTGAATTTTTGGAGAAATATTAAATTATTTAGAATATTTCATTGTGTATTTTCTTCATGTTATTAGGTTTTGTTGTAAAATATATTTTATTAATATGTGATTTTATGTAAATGTAAGTTTTGAACCTCCCGTCACCCATTTTGACATTGAATATGGATCAAATCAATTTCAAATGCAAAATTTCAATCAAGCATTTATTAAAAGATGTTGTCGATATTGTTACTAATGCCTTACAAGATCACCCTAATGGTATAGAGTCGTTGAAAAAGTCCCAATTTAGCCACCTATTTAATATTACAGACTACATCAAAATAACTTTAACTCCATTATGGATGTTACTATCTCGAGAAATGGTTACAAAAAAGAACTATGAAATGTGGTTCGTTTTGAATGGCATCCCCATTAGGTACTTGCTTATGGAGCATGCACTTATAAATGGACTTAATTGTTTTGCTTATCCTGAGGATCATTGTCATACAGGAAACGAATTTAAAGAAAAAGTCTTTTGCAGAATGAAAAAAATCTCGCAGAATGATGTTAAGAAACACTTAAAAGGTATGGTCATCCCTCCCGAGGAGAATCAGAAAAGGAGGTAGTAACGAAATCAGAGAAAGAGAAAAATAGAGATCAACCCTTCAAAATGATAAGTTGAAGTTGGTTGTCCTATACTTACTATGTGCAGTCCTCTGTGGTCCAAAAAAACCCGACTAAAGAATTGATTACAATCTCTTTAAAATGATTGATGACATAGATTGGTGTGCTAATTACCCATGGGGAAGAAAGACATATCAATATTTGATGACTCAGGTCTAGAAATTAGATATAGTTGCAAAATGGAAAGACGCTTTTGAAAAGTTAACAAGATGGAATTGTCATGCATTCATAATATCATTGAACCAATTCTATGAGACACGTCTTACATTTATGGCATGACTAAATCTTTTTCTACATTGTTTTTTCCAGGGTCTAAGTTATGGTATTTGATTAAAATAAGTTACTATGGTGAAAACATTTTTTTCTCATAGACTAGGTTATGGTGTTTGCTTAAAATAAGTTATTATGGTGATCAAATAGGCAGTCAAGCCAGTTCGGGTAAAAAAATTCATGATAAGCATAGGCGGTCAGGTCTGTCCAGTTGGTACGGAAAAACAAATAAAAAGCATCATATTACTTCGGTGTCATAACCGGCAAGACCAACAAGATCGTTAGTTAATTCAGGTAAAAAAACTCCTAACCTGCATAGATGGTTAGGCCAATCCTACCGGTCAAGAAAATCAGATAAAAAGCATCATACCACTTCGATATCATGACTAGTAAAACTGACAAGATAGCCCGTCGATCCTAATAAAAAAAAGACCTGATCGGCTAGGTTGTCAGACCAATCCAATCAATCCGAAAAAATAGATATAAAACATCATATTACTTCAGTATCATGACTTGCAAGACCAACAAGATCGCTAGTTGGTTCTGGTAAAAAAAAAATTCTTGACCAGAATAGGCAGTCAGGTCAGTCCTGCTGGTTAAGAAAATTGATAAAAAGTATCATGCTACTTCGGTGTCATGACCAGTAAAACTGACAAGATAGCTTGTGTAATAACCAACCTTTTTACAAGTTACGATTTCCTTTTTAAGGAATCCAAGTTGTACTATGTATGTTTGTATGAAATGCCTGATCTGATTTTATCAGATTATATTTGAGTTCTTATAGCTTTATAAGACTCAATAATAGTTTGCTTAGACAAGCATAAGGCCTTTTTAGAAAAAGGCAGAATAAGAATTTATGATTTTATTCTGGTTAACGTTTAACTAAGAATGACTCAAGGCATGATTGTAACGGTACTTGTTGGGGTTGGACTTCGTCTTTTAATTGTGCCGTTAATATTTGAACGTACATTAAGCGGACGTTCGATTTTTCGATGAATTATCTTTGGGCCAAACCCAAGTTACGGACTTGCTCCTTGGTATTCGTCCATCGTTCGATTAATTGGGCCGGACCCAATCTATCCTTTACTTGTTATCGTTCAAATTTTGATACATGATCGAACGTCGAACTAGACTCGATCGTACGAATATTGAATATGTAACGAATGATGGATGACACATGAATCATAATAGAACGTTCGCTCTCTATCCATCATTCATCGTTCGACCCTATGAAAGGCTCTTCAAGGGAAACTCCCCTTAACCGTCAGACTCATGCTTATCGATGATATATCAGATTATTCATATTAACTGACGATCTATGAGTATTACATTTCAACTGATGAGTCCACGATCTTATTAGAAAACAATAACCGTTCCCAGTAAAAAGAAACAATAACCGTTCACCGAGAACTTCGGGTTCAGACCATGTTTCTTCCTCTATAAATAGAGGAAGACCCCTCCTTCAGGAGGGATCGAAAAACCTTTGTCTGAAACTTACTCTTACTCTGCCAAAATATCTCCAGAAATTATCCTTGTATTGAGAAACCTTCATTAATACAAAACTACTCTCTCAGAGGACGTAGCACCTTCATTGGGCGAACCTCTTTACATCTTGGTGTTCATCGATTTACTGTTTAAAACCTACACATAGTCTATTGTTAAATTTCATCAACGATTGTCATATAAATTCTGGACTGTAGAAATTCTACAGTACTATAGTATAATAAACAGTATGGAAATTATACTGTGAAAAACCATCATTATGGATAAAGAAGTTAGAATAAGGTATGCGATCACTTTAGAAAAATCAAGCACAATATTTAGAGCAATAAGTACTAAGTGGCTTTTAGTCCTAAAAAAAACCTACACAGTCTAGTTAAACGCAGACAAATTCTGGACTGCAGTCCAGTACAACTGTACTGTTAATAGTTGAAAACGGTATTTGTAATATCTGCATTAGTATGAAATTAGACTGCATTTAGGAGAAAATGCCAAACGGAGCTCTAATGGTGGGACACCTCATCATGGAGTTAAATATGTGAATTTTTGGATTTTTAGAAAATGTAGAAAGAATTAAGTGGATAATTATAGAAGATTACTTGGCCACCAAGGACCCCTCATGGCCGACCACCTCATAGGACCAATGAGCAAATATTTTGCTTTTGGGATTAGATATGTAATTTTAGGAATAAAAATAATTCATAGAAAATAAATTAATTTTCACCTATAAATAGGTGAAGGTAGGGATGAGTTGGTGATCATTTAGTAAAACCCCTTAACTTTCTAGTTCATTCTTAACTCACTCTCCTCCCCTTAGGAACCGAAGCCAAAGAAGAAAGAAAAAAAAAAGGTGAGAAAGAAAAAAAAAGGATAGGGTGGTCGGATTTTTGAGGAAGAAAAAGGAATGAGAGAATATTTTAATCCAAGACCTAGAGCCATTTTCAAGGCTTAAAGGTAACCCTCCTAAACCCTTTTAAGCAATTCAATTAAGTTGTGATTCAAAAGTTTAGGTGTACTTCATGTTGGATATGTAAGAGCGTAAGCTAACTTTTATTTTCATGCAAAAGTTTAGATTGATTGCTATATATGCTTGATTAGGGTTAGTGGTCATGATTTGTGATTTGATGCATGTTTATGATATTATATGTTAGAGATTATGAGGAATGTATGAATGCTTATCATGTGTTTGTAGTATGTCCCTCATGTATCTAAGAAGAGGTAATGTGTGAATGATAATGATGATGATGTTGTATGATGAATGAAGGGTTAACAAGTTAACCCAAGACCCTAATTTAATAAAAGTTATCATTTGGGTTTATAAGAATGGAAACCCATGCATGATGATGGAAATTTTACGTAACGCGCTACATGTTTGTCGTAGGCTCATGGTTTCAACCGTTGGAATTAGGGTGTGTGTAATTTTACGTTAAAATCAATAAAGTTGAAAGCTGCTAGTTTCGGATTAAATTATGCAGCAATCTGGAAATGAAATTTTGAGATCTTTAGAGGCCGAATTTGAGAAAAGTTAAAACTACAAAGTTATAGAGAATTGAAAATCCTAGGAGGAAACATGGACGGATTTTGAAAAATAAGCTCTAAAGGCTTTCGTTTTTATGAAAACCAGAACCTGGTGTGCCCAGACCCTGTAAACGGCCAAGCAGGTTCAACAAGGAAAAAGAGTAGGTTAAAGGTAGAACTGGGTTTTGAGCAAAGAACAAAAGTTGTAAGGTTTTTAAGATCTACAACTTTTATGAAGAAAACTTTTTCAAACTCAAAACAGATTTTTACATAAAACTGGATCTTAAAAACTGAGCAGGAAATAGAAAATTACTGCATAGGATTTTTAAAGCAGTGCATGAATAGCAATTCCTGCACATGCATTGATAACTGGAATTTTGGAACTGTTTTCAACAATTTCTTCTAGACTTTGAAAGCTTTATCAAAAAACAGTTTATAAAAGCGTTAAAATTTTGTCAAACAAAGTCTTATAAAGAAAATAAATAAATAAATAATCACGGGCCAAGTTATATGGTAACAATAGTAAGACATATAGTCATCGGATAGGTTACTAAACTTATTGGGTCAAAAATTATTTTGAAAACATAGTAACAAAATGATGACCATTAGTAACCCGATAGGATACCCAAGCTATTGGGTTGGGCCTAAAGCCCATGGTTACCAATACTAACCTAATAGGGTATGACTTTAAAAGTAATTAAGCCTTAGTAACCTAATAAGTTTTTAATCTAAACATGATTTGGGCTTATATCCAGGGTTACTAATAGTAACCTAATAAGATGTTAATTGCTATTTAAGTATGATTGGGTTTTGAACCCAAGGTTTCATTAAATTATCAAACAAGATATTGTTTGATTGTAATTGGGTCATGTGCCCTAAGGGTTACATTAAGTAACCGAATAGGATATTGTTGTAGTATTGGGGGACATGTAACTAGAGTTACTGATGAATGATTGATTAAGGATACCAACATTGAATATAATGATTTATGATGAGATAAAATGATCCTTATCTTACGTCCTTTTTGGAAAACTAGGGAAGTAACTTGTTGTTGCCACCTTGTTGGAGCAATAAATCCAGGACGTAACATAACCTGTAAATACAACTCCGCCTACAGCAATATAGGTAAATTGTTTTACTGCTTGTATGTTTTCAAGCTCATGCATACATGTTGAGGTGCATATGATCTATGCTTTATTATTATGGCATCATGAAGCATGCTCGCTAATGATAAATCACTTGGGAAGAATGAGAACCCAGTTTCGAATAAGAAACTGTTTTAAAAGACTGTTTTCGAGAAGAAAACTATTTTCAAGCAATTGTTTTCAAGAAGAAAACTATTTTTAAGAAATTGTTCTCAAGGACAAGTTAAGTAAAAGTTTTCAAGTGTGATAGCAAGCAAGTTACAGCTCGTGTCGTACCGACCATACTAGGTCGGGTTTAGTCCATAGTTTGAGTTGAATTGGACCGGCCGCCCCAACCACTCCATGACTGCACGCCACAGTACGTACACTCATGTTAAATATGGGGCTCAAAAGTATACTAACCTAAGAAAGCATAAGGAAGCATAATTGGTTCATGCATACTACTCGGTGTCACGACCGACAAAATGACAAGATAGCTTATTGGTTCAAGTAAAAAATTCTTGACTGGCTTATGTGGCTAGAGTCCAGTTGTTAAGAAACATCATAAGTTAAAAAAGTTAAGTCATTACTACTTCAAAGTCATGACCGGCAAAACTGACAAGATAGTTTGTTAGTTCTAGTAAAAAAAAATCATGACCGACATAGCTGTCAGGCCAGTTGTATCGGAAAAACCGGCATGATCTTTTCGATCCGGGTAAAAATATTCCTAACCAACATAGACAATCATACTACTGCGATGTCATGACTGGCAAGATCAGCAAGGCCGCCAGCTGTTACATTATATTAATCAGTGATTGACAGTAAGTTAATTTTACTTATTGACCATTTAAGATAATTGATTAACCATTTTTTTTATAAAAAAAAAAAAAGGCATTTTAACAAAATTTTTAAAATTTCGGCCATTAATTAAAATTTTTTTTAAAAAGGGCTATTTAGCTAATTAGACTTGGTGGTCCATTTTTAATCATCTAATCTAATATATGGCCTAGGTTTTTTTTTTTTTTTTAGGAAAATGGTAGTTTGTCTTTTTTTATTGTTGATTGACTAATGATCAATCAGTGATTGACTATCAAATTTAGTGATTTACGTTATGGGTAATCAGTAATTGGCCATAAGTCAATCAATGATTGACTATTACATGACCATTTAAGAAAATTAATTAATCATTTAAGAAACATTATGATCAATTGAGAAAAAATTTAACCTAGAAAAATGACTTGATCATTCATTAAACGGAGTAAACGGATCAAGAAGACCGGCATGATTAGCACCATTTTGTCATACTATTCTTATTTTAAGAGGGTTTTTAATATTTATTTTAATATTATTCTTTCTTTTTTTAAGAGGGTTTTTAATATTTATTTTAATATTATTCTAATTTTGTTAGTGTAATCAAAAAGTCTTAAGTCATGTGTAATATTATCAATTTATACTATCTCATATAAGGTAAGCAAGAAAACTGGTCTGTTCTTTCACTTTATGGAATACATGAGTTACGAACATACAACCGATAATTTGATCAAGATAACTGTCTTTAGTAGACCATACAACCGAGCTATTTGGCTCCATAATATTAAGTTGAATAAGAAGAATGGTTAAGCCGGCCAAGTAATTTTTTTTTAACCCTAATTTAGCTATCGGTCTTGCCAGTCTTTGTGGTCATGATACCAAAGTGATTTGAAAAAGCTTAACGATTATTCAAACCAGTCAAACCAGCCTAAGCGGTTAAGCCGGTCAGGTAATTTTTTACCTGAGTTATTGGTCTTGTTGGTCATAACACCAAAGTGTTTTTGTATTCTTCATTGGTTTTCCCAAGCACCCAGAGTAATTAATTTTCTTTTTTTACCCGGACTGACTGTCAGTTTTGCCGATCATGACACCCAAGTGATATGATGGTTTCTTAATTGGTTTTTCGAATCGACCAAACCAGCCTGAGCAGTCAAGTGGGTCTTGTATTTATTTATATGAAAGGGTTGTCGGTCTTTCAGGTCATGACACTAAACTGTTTTTGCATTCTTTATTAGTTTTCTCAGTTACTCAAATCAAGTAATTTTTTTTTTACCTTGACCGGTTGTCAGTTTTGCTAGTCATAATACCCAAGTGATATGATACTTTCTTAACTAGTTTTCCAAACCGACCAAACGGCCTGAGCGATTAGGTATTTATTTATATGGAAGGTTTATCAGTCTCACCGGTCATGACACCAGAATGAATTAATGCTTTCGTAACTTGCTTTTCAAACTGACCTCAGTGGTCAGGTGGATCCGATATTTATTTATATAGAAAAGTTATCGGTCTTTCAGGTCATGACACCAAAGTATTTTTATATTTTTTATTAGTTTTCTTAGTCAACCAAATCAGGTAATTTTTTTTTTACCCAAATCAGTTGTCAATTTTGCCGATCATGACACCTAAGTGATATCATGCTTTCTTAATTGGTTTTTCGAACCGGTCAAATAGGCCTGAGAAATCAAGTGGGTCTAGTATTTTTTTTTTTTTTATATGAAAGGGTTGTTGGTATTTCAGGTCATAATACCAAAGTGCTTTTGCATTTTTTATTAATTTTCCCAGTCACCCAGACCAAGTAATTATTTTTTACCCTGACCGATTGTCGGTTTTACCGGTCATGACACCAAAGTGATATAATGCTTTCTTAATTAGTTTTCCAAACCGAACAAACCGGCTTGAGTGTTTAAGTGGGTCAGTTATTTATTTATATGGAAGATTTGTCGGTCTTTCAGGTCATGACACCAGAGTGAAATGATGCTTTTGTAACTTGTTTTCTAAACCGACCTAGCAGTCACGTGGGTCAAGTATTTATTTATATGGAAGGGCTGTCGGTCTTTCAGGTCATGACACCAAAGTATTTTTGCATTTTTTGTTAGTTTTCCCAGTTACCCAAACCAGGTAATTTTTTTACCCGAACTGATTGTCGGTTTTGCCGGTAATGACACTCAAGTGATATAATACTTTCTTAACTGGTTTTTCAAATCGACCAAACCGACCTGAATGGTCAGGTGGATCCAGTATTTATTTATATGGAAGGTTTGCCGGTCTTGCAGGTCATGATACTAGAGTGAAATGATGCTTTCTTAACTTGTTTTCTAAACCAGCTTGAGCGGTCAAGTGGGTTTAGTATTTATTTATATGGAAGGGTTATCGGTATTTCAGGTCATGACACCAAAGTGTTTACCAAGTAATTTTTTTTTACCCTGACCAGTTATCGATTTTACCAATCATGACACCAAAGTGATATAATGCTTTCTTAACTAGTTTTCCAAACCTACCAGACTAGCCTAAGTGGTTAGGTGGATATGGTATTTATTTACATTGAAGAGCTATCGATTTTTTCGGTCATGACACCAAAGTATTTTTACATTCTTTAAATATAATTAAAAAAAGTAAAATTTATTCAAATAAAAAACCGACAACATGTTGACTTATTTTAATCAAACACCAACACTAAGGACCCTGCAAAAATAATTAAAATGATTTCAGTCACTATAATATCCAAAACACAGTTCATCACTACAAACATAATTCAACTAGTAACACAAGAGATCTAGTCCAAAATCCTTAGTAAAAGTTAAAAATAAAAACACGATCATATTTTATGAAAATCTACTTCGATCAAATTTATTCAAAGGGGGGATGTCAATTCTGAGCTTTCATGAAAAATTGCTGGGCATGATCGCTTGTTTTTGCCTTTCTGATGTTCTTCAATATAAAGAAATTTAGTTTGTTGAAGCCTCCCATGTTTTTTTTATGAAATCAGGAGGCAATACCTTTACAGTCCTTATGTCATCTGGGATAACCCACTCTAATGAGCTTGGGACGGGATAAATGGTTTGGACATAAGCCAATGCCCATACCTCCTTTAGATAGTATTTTGAGCATAAATCATGCATTTAATCATTACTTCATGGGAATGCTACAAGGGCACAGACACAAGGAATTTTGTCGATATCAAGAAACTGCCATTCGATTCTGTGCAAATTCCCCTTCCTAGATCTACCAAGAAACTGTCATTCGATTCTGTGACATAATACTTAAGTGTAGTACTGTTTAGTTCTTTCGCAGTTAAGATTGTGGACTCTTTGTATTTTGTATGCAATGTTTTCTCCACCATTGGGGTTAAGCATTGTGAGGAAGATCGAAGACTCGACACCTTACGGTGATTGTTGAACCATTCAGAGATTTTCTCTATAATTGAATCAATCAAGGGCAACAAAGGATTGCTCTTGCCTTCTTTAACACACTTTTAGTACTCTCAGCACCATTGGTAGTCAAGATGTTGGAACATGATCCTATAAAGTGGCACCTAGCCTGATGAGGACTTCGCCAACACAAGCAAGAGCACGTGGGATCAAACATATTTAGATCCAATTCAAGTTCCTATTGGTCCGATTACAAGAGCTCGCACGAAGAAATTTAAAAATTCACTTATTGGGCTTATTCAGGCAACTTGGTCTCAAGCTACTGCATGGAGGCCCATTGAGGGAATTGCATGTGACAATCAAACCAACAAATGCATGATTCAAGTTCTAGAAGGGGCTGAGTAATAGTAATTATGTTTGCATAACCATGAATTGTTACTTTCCCGTTTTGAGGTGACAAGTGACAAGAAGAATCAACTATTTACCTAATTATTGCCTAGTTTCCTTTTTTTTTTTTTTTTTGAAACATGCATTTCTTTTATTTCATATTATTGTAAGGCTTTTCAACCATTTAGGAAACTTACCTTATTTAACTTAGATTGGGTGCATTTCTTTTATTTCATAATATTGCGAGGCTTTTCAGCTATTTAGGGAACTTACCTTATTTGCTTTAGATTGGGCAATTAGGAGCTGAAAATTCATGGCCTTGGTTCTATAAATTATACCTTTTTCATGCCATAAGACAGATCATTGTATTCAGTAAAATTAAGAGATCTCTTTCTCTTTGGTTCTTTGAAGAATTATTCAAACTTGTTGGAATTTTCTGTGGTGTTCACCATTGACTTATCAAACAGATATCCACCACCATTTGCGGCGTCTTCCTTATTCCGAGGTTCTTGTTTCGTAATAAACAATGGGGTTGAGGTCATTTATACCAAGGTTCTTATTTTTATTGAAGCAACAGGTCGAGGTATCCCATCTAATCCTAATTGTAGAACATTCTTGGGTTCCTTTTCATTGTCAAGTCTCATTATTCTTGGCGGGGTTCACATCATTTAGTATCAGAGCTTCGGTTCTAGTCTCGGGTTTACCTATCCTTTAAATTTTCTTTTCTTTTCTTTCTTTGAATCCTAGTTTATTCTAGTTTCTAATTATTAAAAAAAATCAAATTCAAAAAAAAATTTTGAATTCAAAAAAAATTTCGAATTCAAAAAAAAAAAACTTCGAATTCAAAAAAAAAATCAGAATTCAAAAAAAAAATCCAAAGTCTGGAAACCTTCTTTAAAATTTTTTGTTTGATTCTTTTTTCCAATCTGAGCCTTCTTGATAATCTGTTTGTGAATTGTAACGGAAGTTTTGATATTGATTTGACTAGTTTTATAAAAACTGAGTAAGAATTAACGAGTGGAAAAGGCAAGAGAGGCGAGAGCATTAAAATGGACAAAAGCCAAAAGTATTGATTGCAAACGAGTGAAATACAGCGAACCATTTCACGAGTGAAACACATAAGGGAGTGTGGTAAGGTCCTTTGCATTGTCTATTATGTTGTTTTGCAGCAAAAAAAAAAACGCACATATGGTACTACTAAAGGTACTTCTAGAGCAACAGATCCAAAACTCCTTATGGTGGCGAAGATAGGGGAAATAAGGCGATTGTTAAGAGGAGAGTTGGAACAGCTTCATGAGAAGGTAGACCGGATAGAAAACGCACATATGGAACAGCCACCAAATATTCCTCATGCGCGTAGGCGGGAGAGGGTTCCTGTTAGAGGAGAGGTTGATGACTACTAGGGGATTGATGGGGATGAGTTTGATGAAGGAAAAGATTCAGTAGGTAGTCACTGAAGATTTGGACGGAATATAGGAGTTAAGAATCGGGAAAATGATACTTTGAGTGGCGTAAAAATGAAGATACCATCATTTAAGGCAAATCCGAACCGAAAGCATACCATAAAATGGGAGAAGAAGATGGAGTTCATCTTTGACTGGCACAACTATTCCGAGGTGAAGAAGGTAAAACTAGCTGTGATTGAATTTTCTAATTATGCTATTACTTGGTGGGATCAATTTGTCATAAATTGGAGACGAAATAGAGAATGACCTATTGAGTCATGGGAAGAGATGAAGACTATGATGAGGAAGCGATTTGTACCAACTTACTACTTTCGGGAGTTGTACAACAAACTACAAAATCTTAATCAAGGCAGCCGGAGTGTGGAGGAGTACCGTAAGGAGATGGAGGTCATGATGATTCGGGCAAATATAAAAGAGGATTAGGAGGCTACAATGGCAAGGTTTTCGGCGGGCTTGAACCAAGAAATTCACAATGCCGTTGAGTTACAACATTATGTGGAGTTGGAAGACATGGTGCACATGGCTATCAAAATTCAGAATCAACTCAAGAAGAGGGGCAGTAACACGCATCCAAGCCAAAACTCGAGTGCATCCGCTTGGAAAATGAACTAGTGGAAGAAGGATGAGAAGCAACCCAACACCAAGCCAAAAACCGAGCAAAAACAAGAAGAGGCTAGCCATAGGAATCAAGATAAATCCGATTCTTCCACTACTCAGAATTGAGATATGAAGTGTTTTAAATGTCAAGGCATGAGTCACATAGCAAGCTAATGTCCTAACAAATGAGCTATAGTGATGCAGGGCAATTGAGAGATTGAAACCGACGAGGATTTAGGACAATGATTCTATGCTGTCATTAGAGGATGCCAATGATGAGGAGCACGCTACCCAAGGAGAATTGTTGGTTGCAAGGAAAGCTCTAAGTGTGCAAGTCAAAGAAGATGAAGAGGAGCAATGGGAAAACATCTTTCATACTAGGTGCCATGTCCAAAACAAGGTATGTAGTGTGATTATTAATGGTGGAAGTTGTACTAACGTTGCTAGCATAATCATGGTAGAAAAGTTAGGACTACCAATAAGTAAGCATCCTTGACCTTATAAATTGCAATGGTTAAATAATAGTAGTGAGGTCAAGGTGAACAAACAAGTGTTAGTTTCTTTTCACATGACTAGGCACTTGTTATTAGGTAGACCATGGCAATTTGATCGACGAGTTAAATATGATGGTTTCACCAACAAGTACTCATTGGTTCACAATCAAAAAACAATCACTCTTGTTCCGTTAACACCAAAACAGGCCTATGAAGACCAAGTAAGCTTATAGAGAGAAAGTGAAAAAAAATAATAATAAGCAAAGAAAAATCAAGAATGGGAGTGCAGAGAGAGAGTTCGGCCAATGAGAGAAGTAAAGAAAGATGGCCGAGAAAAAGGAGAGCAAAGAGAGCAAGGGAGAGAAAATTGAGAGGGCTGAAAAAATTCACAACAAGCCAATGAGAGAAAAGTACAGAGAAAAACAAACTTTTATGCAAGAGGCGGTGAGATTAAAAGGGCAACATTTTTAAATTAGCCAATGATTGTACTTTTGTACAAAGAGGCATTTTTAAACACGAATGAGCTTGACCCTGCATTGCCTAATTCTATTGTTTCTCTATTGCATGAATTCGATAATGTATTTCTGAACGAGGTGCCTGATGGTATGCCAGCAATTCGGGGAATAGAACATCAAATTGATTTTGTACCAGGTGCTTCAATCCCAAACTGACCAGCTTATAAAAGTAATCTCGAGGAGATAAAGGAGCTTCAAAGGCAGGTTAGGTGAGTTGATGAAAAAGGGACACGTGAGATAAAGTATGAGCCCGTGTGCCATTCCGATCTTACTCGTGCCTAAGAAGGATGGGACATGGAGGATGTGCATTGATTGCAAAGCCATTAACAATATTACAAAAATGTATCGCCATCATATTCCTCATTTAGATGATATATTGGATGAATTGCATGGTACTTCTGTGTTCTCAAAAATTGATTTGAAAAGTAAATATGATCAAACTCGCATGAAAGACGAACACGAGTGGAAGACGGCTTTAAAAATAAAACAAAATTTGTATGAGTGGTTAGTAATGCCTTTCGGCTTAACCAATGCACCTAGCACATTTATGCGTTTAACGAACCATGTCTTCCGTGCATTTATTGGTAGGTTTGTTGTTGTGTATTTTGATGATAGACTTATTTATAGCAAAGACTTGGACCAACATGTAGCGCATTTAAAATATGTTTTGGATGTGCTTAGAAAGGAAAAGTTATATGCCAACCTCAAGAAGTGTACCTTTTGCACATATAAGCTTGTGCTTTTTGGTTTTGTTGTTAATGCTGAAGGTATATAGGTTGATGAAGAAAAGGTGCGAGCCATCCAATGAGTGGCCGAGTCCAACTAGTGTGGGTAACATATAGAGTTTTCATGGACTTGCTAGTTTCTACCGGCAGTTTGTGAAAGATTTCAGTATTATAGCCACACCATGGACTGAAGTAATCAAGACGAATGTTGGGTTTAGATGAGGAGAGGAGCAAGAAAAGGCATTCCAATTAATCAAGAAGAAGTTGACTAATGCGCCATTATTTTCTTTACCTAATTTTTTCAAAACTTTTGAGAATGAATGTGATGCTTCAGGAGTTGGAATTGGCACCGTTTTGATGCAATAAAGGCGACCAATAGCATATTTCAGTGAAAAGCTGAATGGGGCAACTCTTAATTACCCAACTTATGATAAAGAGTTGTATGCGTTGGTTCGGACGTCAGAGACGTGACAATACTACCTATGGCCTAAGGAGTCCGTGATTCACATCGATCATGAGTTCCTGAAACACTTAAAAGGCCAACACAAGCTGAACAAAAGGCATGCTCGTTGGGTGGAATTTATAGGGACGTTTCCATATGTCATTCACTAGAAGCAAAGTAAGGAAAACGTCGTTGCATATGTGTTTTCTCGCAGGCATGCTTTAATCTCAACTCTTGATGCTAAACTACTGGGTTTTGAACATATTAAGGAGTTATATGCTGATGACCGTGACTTTAGTGTTGAGTATCAAGCTTGTGAGAGATTTGCTAGTGGTAAGTACTTTAGGCATAAGGGATACTTGTTTCGAGAGAATAAATTATGTGTGCCTAATTGTTCATTAAGAGATTTGCTAGTGAGAGAATCCCATGGGGGAGAATTGATGAGACATTTTGGAGTGGTGAAGACTTTGGCGATGCTGTAAGAACATTTCTGTTGGCTACATATGAAACGAGATGTTGAGAGGCTTTATAGTAGATGTGTAACTTGTCGACAGGCTAAATCAAGAGTGTAGCCTCACGGTTTATACATTCCTTTGCCAATACCTTGTGAACCTTGGACTGCTATTTCAATGGATTTTGTGTTAGGTTTGCCTAGGTCTAAACGGGGAAAGGATTCGGTATTTGTGGTTATGAATTGGTTTTTCAAGATGGCATATTTTATTCCGTGCTACAAGACAGATGATGCTTCCAATGTTGCTGATTTGTTCTTTAGGGAAATTGTGAGACTTTATGGTATGCCTAGGACAATTGTTTCTAATAGGAACGCCAAGTTCTTAAGCTACTTTTGGAAGACTTTGTAGGCTAAGATAGGAACTAAGTTGTTGTTTTCAACTACTTGTCACCCTCAAACCAATGGTCAAATAGAAGTTATGAATAAGACCTTGTCTACTTTGTTGCGGGCTATCGTTGAAAAGAACATCAAAAATTGGGAGGAATGTTTATCATATGTTGAATTTGCTTATAATCGATCTATGTGTTCTATTACTTAGTTTTCACCGTTTGAAATTGTTTATAATTTTAATCCTTTAACTCCTTTAGATTTGATACCATTACCTTTGTTTGCGTGTATGAATTTAGATGGAAAACGAAAAGCTCAACTTGTTAAGCAAATACACAAGAAGGCAATACTCAACATCAAGCAAAGGACCAAGCAATATGCTAAACAAGCCAACAAAGGGCGTCACAAGCTCGTCTTCGAGCCCGACAAATGGGTGTGGTTGTAGTTACGCAAGGAACGGTTTCCAGAACAAAGGAAATCCAAGTTGTTGCCTAGAGGGGACGATCCTTTTCAAATTCTTGAAAGGATCAATGATAATGTGTACAAGTTAGACTTGCCAAATGAGTATGGTGTAAGTGACACCTTTAATGTTTCTGATCTAAGTCCTTTTGATGCAGGCGACAATTTAAGGACAAGTCCTTCTCAAGAGGAACGGAATGATTAGGACTTCAATAGCACAAGCAAGAGCACGTGGGATGAGACATATTCAGATCCAATTCAAGTTCCCATTGATCCGGTTACGAGAGCTCGCGCGAAGAAATTCAAAGATGCACTTATTAGGCTGACTCAGGCAACTTGGTCTCAAGTTATTGCATGAAGGCCCATTGAGGGAATTGCATGCGACAATCAGATCAACAAACGCGTGATTCAAGTTCTAGAAGGGACTAAGTAATAGTAATCATGTTTGCATAAACACAAGTCGTTACTTTCCCGGTTTAAGGTGACAAATGGCGAGAAGAATCAGCTATTTACTAATTATTGTCTAGTTTCCTTTTTTTTTTTTTTTTGGAAACATGTGTTTCTTTTATTTAATATTATTATAAGGATTTTCAGTCATTTAGGGAACTTACCTTATTTGCTTTAGATTGGGTGCGTTTCTTTTATTTCACATTATTGTAAGGCTTTTCAACCATTTAGAGAACTTACCTTATTTGCTTTAGATTGGGCAATTAGGAGCTAAAAATTCATGGCATTGGTTTTATAAATTGTACCTTTTTCATGTAATAAGGCAGATCATTGTATTCAGTAAAATTGAGAGATTTCTTTCTCTTTGGTTATTTGAAGAACTATTTGAACTTATCGAAATTTTTGTGGCGTTCACCATCGACTTATCAAATGGATTTCCACCATCATTTGTGTTGTCTTCCTTATACCGAGGTTCTTGTTTCGTAATAAACAACGGGTTGAGGTCATTTATACCAAGGTTCTTGTTTTTGTTGAAGCAACGGGTTGAGATCTCCCATCCAATCATGATCGTAGAACATTCTTGAGTTCCTTTTCGTTGTCAGGTCTCAACGGGGTTCACATCATAGCCCATTTTCTGACATCTACATGATCATCAAAATATTCTACGGTGGCTGGATATCTATTCTTTTGGTCATCATAGAGTTGATTGAACTCGTGCTTAGAATTGCCACAACAACTTTTATGAACTTACTTGCAACGGTATCTTTAACCTTGACCTTGCCTGTATCGTTTCCGGCTCTAACATGAAATCCTCAGTGAACACAAGATTTGATATTTTACGAGAGGTGCCATGCATAAAATCCATAGTGGGACTCTTTATATACCTCTTTAACTACATTGCGGATACTTTGGTGTCTGTCAGACATTGTGACCAACTCTTCATCATCGGGCATAAGCTCCTTAAGTTTCATCATAAACCATTTCCACGAGTTGTCACTCTCCGAGTCAACCACTCCCAAGTAAAAGGATATTGATGGTAGTTGCCATCTTAGGCAGTGGTGATAATTATTATTCCTTTGTATTTGGTCTTCAAAGAGGTTCCATTAACCGCAATTACCTTTCTCATTACTTTAAATCCTTCAATGCATGCACCCAATGCAATGAAAAGGTACTTGAACCTTTAATCTTTGTCTACTACCAAATGTGTGACCGTGCCGGGGTTCATTAACTTTATCATGTGCAAATAGCTAAGAAGAAACTCGAAACTTGAAACTGACCTCTGGTGCATCCCTAACATCGCTGCTGCTTTTTGTTTGCCCCTCCAAGCTTTGAAGTAAGATATTGACATGCTATGATTTTTCATTATGTCTATCACTCTCTTCAAGGTAAGTGTCTCAAGCTGGCCTGGAAACTCCTTTTTTTACATATCTGAAACTAAATCTGCAGTTAATTGTCTATTTCTCTTATCCACCAAATTAGAATAGCAAGTATGAGTGTTGTAATATGTTCAGAGAGAGAAACAATCTGAGTTCATGATCCTAATAGCTCGTAGTGCCCACTTGCAATCTGGGACTGTATATTTCACCACAAACAACTTTGTGGTTGAGTTGACTATTTTATAATCAAAACAAGCTTTCAATGAAGCATCAATTATCAAGTTCTTCACATTGTTCTTACTTTCAAAGTCCTAACCAACTGCAATACCTATACCATCATCAAAATTAAAAGACACGGAAGTGTCATCTATTGCTAATGATTCACAATGATCCATGACCGGGTCTAGTTCTATGCATGAACGTTATCGTTTCAAAGTTGGAATAGATGCCGTTGTCTCTTGATTAGGGTGTTCCTCCAAGGTAGGCACATCTAAAATATTACCTTTGTAACTTTGTACAGAAGCAGCATCATAAACCCTTGGTGCCTTCATGTCAACGTCGAAATACTCATCTCGAATATTTTCATCATTTTCCATATTGCAACCTTCATCTCGTTTAACTTCAAGTGCTACTTTATCATTGTTATCACTACTTTCAACCTTTTTCATGAGTTTAACGTGTAGCATACTTCTACGTTGTGATATTTTACAAAAGTCTAAAAGATAGCACTTAGCATCAAAATCATCCAAAATAATTTTAGGACCTAACAATATTGTACACAAAAGAACGTTACTTATTTTTAATTACGTACTTTTTTGGTCCACATGAAGCCCTTTAAATATACAATCAATAACTTCGGAACATTTCACCTTATCCGGATCATCTAATAGTACTATGCTTTTGATTTCCTTATTCCTCCTGCACCATTCATATAACCCATCATCTTTCTCCTTCCATTATCCATCATATCGAAAATAAATGACACTCTCACTCATTTTCCTTTAAAATAAAAATAAGAAAAACAAAAAAGATTGTGATGAAAGAATTAAAAAAAAAGAATGAAAAATTGAAAACTAGTTCAAAACTACCAGACTGTCCCCAAAACCACCAAACTGGTCAGGTAGGTCCGACTGGTCAAGCTGGTCCGGTCTGGTCACTGTATTGTTCTTATGACGGGATTTTGCAAATTTATAGATTTTACAAGCCAAAAATTAGTGCAAAATAGGTTAAGGGATTGTTGTTTTTCTATGTTAAGCTCCCTAACCATGAATGCCCAAGCATTGAACAATTTCGAAAACAATTTAACTAAAAAATTAGAGGGTTTGAGATGAACTTACCAAAATTTTAGAGATTTTACAAACTTTTAGTACTTCATCTCCTCTCCTTGTGGCTGGAAATCAATGCTTGGAATGTGAAAATAATGCAAGACATTAACTTAAATACAATGATGGTCGTTTTGAGGTGGATGATGGAGATGAAAAATGATGGTGAAGGAGATGACGTTTTCTTTTCTTTGACAATGGGAGGGAGTTTCTCCAACAATATGAGTTTTTTTTTTTTTTAATGAAGAAGATAGTCCCTTTATTTTATTTTTGACTTGTAAAGGGTATTTTGGAGAAAATAAATATATTCATTAATGAATGAGGTCATCCTTGCAATCTTTTCTTTTTGGGGTCTAGTGTAACAACATAGTGACCATTTTAATCCTATATTTGCAAAGCCCCCCAATTTATGTACACAGAGAGAATGGATATTTAATACTAATGCCCCTAAACTTATTACTCTTTGATAATTTATCCCCTAAATTTTTAATTTTAACAATTTACCCCCCACACTTACTAATTATTGCAATGTACCATTTTTATTTAATTTTACACTAAATTAAATATTTAAAATTAGAAGATTTGCATTAGGGTTTGTCTTATATTTGGATATTTTTATTGAAAATGGGTTTTTCCGATCTTCGCATGAGGCATACATGGGTTTTTCATAATAAATGTAATATAAAATTAATTGATAAGGGGTACATTATTACAAGTTAGCAAGTTCAGAGGATAAATTGTCAAAATTAGAAATTTGGGGATAAGTTGTCAAAAGTGATAAGTATGAAGGGCATTAGTGCTAAATACCCTAGAGAGGACCTTAAAGAAATTCGACAAAATCATTTTTTTGCCACACTGAAAAACCTCTCTCAAGAAAAACATTATTTATCATTTTTACTGAATTTCAATACAAATTTCTTTTAAAAGTGTAGGTAAAAGTTTGATTCAAATTATATTAGGTTTAAATTTTCAAATAAATTTGTATTGAAATTAAACAAAAATTATCAATCATGCCTTTCTTGGATTATCACGTGTAAAAAAACCATCCAAAATTTATTGGATGTGAGCATAAAAGACTGATGGTATCAAAAATGATAAGTTCAAGGGGCTGATTGTTTAAAAAAAAAAAAAAAAAAAAAAGTTAAAGCACTTAATTGTCAAGTTCAAAAAATTTAAGAGGTGTTATAGAAGAAAAACTTCCTGTTTGTTCAATTCCTTTAAATCATTTTCTCAACTAATATTAAACTTTGGGGCTTGATCACAACCTTTCGTAACAAACATGATTTTTCAAGATTCATCATTAACTTTTTCGTAAAGATAATTTGTAGGAGTAAATTGAAAGATATTAAAAGAACAATATGAATATTTTTTGTCTAGAAAAACAAACGCAAGACACTTGTACGATATTTTTTTTAATTATAAGGTACTACTTTTGTAATGCCGAGCTTAATTTATTTAATAACCTAAATTTGAATAAATATGCTACTTACTTAAAAATGATTTTTACTATGTGTTTTAGTTATAGTAATCTTTATTGTTTTGAAAATGATTTTGTAATGCCGAGCTTAATATATTTAATAAACTAAATTCGAATAAATATGCTACTTACTTAAAAATGATTTTTACTTTGTGTTTTAGTTATAGTAATCTTTATTGTTTTATATGAAGTGAATTTTCACAATAATGTTCTATTGAATTTATTTAACTATATGGTTTTGAGTAACTGCGCAGAAAGAAGTTGACAACCGTGGGAATAAAAACTAATCATTGTGCTGAGTCTAGATGTTATTATTACCATTTTGTTTTTATTTTATTTATTTTTTTTTATAAGAAGTCATAATGTTTTCTATGGACTTATTTGCAATAAAAATGTTTTATCTTGGCTCTAGTGAGTTTTTTGAGTTTTCTGGGACACTTTTCATAATTTTAGAAACTTTATTTTATAGCTTTTCTTTTTATAAGCCTTACACTTGTCCTTGGAGACTTAAAAATCTAATGGAGAGCTTGTCTCCTCAAGTCATTTGGTGGATATTTCATAACTTCTTTAAAAAGTAAAAGAAACATCAATGAAATGAGTCTTCCTTATCAAATCTTCTAAGGAAGCTCTGCCCTCTTCAAAACCAAAGCCAAACAAGACCTTCTTCCCCTTTTAAATCACAAAACAAACCAAGACGAATCTCCTTCAAAAGCTCATTCTCGGATTCTATTGAACACCCATTTTTGTTCATGCTAGTTGAGCTCAAAGTGGAGTTTGTCATCATTTTTGGGGTTCGAATTTTATAAGCTACCTACGGTTAGTTTAAATTACGATTTTTAATGGATTTTGAAGCTATTTGAAGCTAGAGATATGAGGTTTTAAGTTGTTGTTTGATTTGATTTACATGAGATGCTTTTATGTTAAAAGTGTGCTATGATTTTTCTCTCAAGTGTGTAACTTTTGATTTTATTCAAGATTATTGATGGTTCTATGTTATTTGAAATATAAAATACTGTAAGGTCTGATTGGAAAAGAGCTTTTAGTGTTTTTAAAGCATTTTATGAAATAGTATGGAAGGTATTTGTAAAAATGTTTGACTAAGAAAACTAAGATTTCTATAACAAGGTAGTCGGATTCCTAGTTTGTTTTCGTTGCTTATACTTGGTGTTTAAAGTTGAAATTTTGTGGAGTTAAATTAAACATATGAATCTTGCTCTCCACAAAATTTCAGACGAAAAATGTTGCAAATTGGATTTTTGGTGAATTTTCAAAATTTAGGTACTATTGCTGGAAATCTGTGGAGAACAATTATGTTAAAACTTTGTTTGTGCTTAGAGCTTGTCTTAGAGGACCTTAAATGGTCTAAAACATTGAAAAGTGATGCTAATACATATATTTCTATTTTATATGACTTTTAATTGATTGAATATACTTTTAAATGTAAAATGACTTGATCATGGACTTTAAGACAAGCACGATCAGCTTTCTCAAAACAGTGGAGTCAACTTCTCTACGGTAGTTTAACTCTAAAAAAGGTAAGTTAGAATTCTACCTGCTGTGTCATAGAAACTTAAAAAGTATAAGATATAGTATTATTGTTTTTTATGCATGTTTAATATTTTAAAATGCAACTATGGATAGAATGTTTCCCTTTATTGAAAAGAGTATGATTTGCAAATATGAAAACTAAACAAAAGTATAGTTTATTGAAAAATTTTATGACAGTTTTATAATGTTTTAAAGCTTTGCAAATTCTAGATGTGGCCTATGGAACGATGGGAATATCCACGGAATGTGATAACCCCACAACAATAGTGTCATTGGGACTGATTGATACCCATGGATGGGTCTCGAAAGAGACATGACTAGTACCAATATTTGGGATCCTAACGGCAACAATGAAAGTGTTTGGCCAAACTTAAAGAAAATGAAGTAGTAAATGATTCTGTAACTTAAATCCAATATGTAACATATCTCATAGGCTTTCATGATATGTTTTAAATATTGATTTGCATTTTTATTTACAATAACTCGAAATTCATTGAAAAATGTATTTTAAGTATGAATTGTAGTTTAATTATATTGTATTTAACTATTTTCCGCTTATTAGGCTTTTAGCTCACTTTAAAATTTCATGGCACAAGTGGTGAAGAAAAGAATGAGGAAACAATATAGTGGCAGGATGAACCTCTTTTGGGAACCTGATGTCATAAAGCCTATGTATACACTAAGCTAAAGTTGTTTCATGAAAATGCTCATCAAAGAACTTTCTGGTCACACTACAAAGTTTTGTTTTGAGATAATACTAATAGTCTGGGATAATTGTAAGTGCCAACTCTCCATATTTTTGACTAAACTATGATGACAAGTTTTGTAAATATTTAATATTAATATCTTATCATACAACTATATTGGTTTTACTATATTTCTTGTGTTTCATCAGATTTTATAAATGTATAAATCAGTGACATGTTCTAGTTAGGTTTAGTTAAAGATTAAACTGATTACGGGATGTTACAACTTTAATATCGTCCAACAAGAGTTTACTACATTTATTTCAAATTATTAGTCCACAGAAAACAAAATTCTGTCTTCTACAACCCAAAATGGAACAAAACTCCACCTCTGTTTACTACTAATAGAAACTTTTACACTTCCTTTATTCAAACGCCAATTTTTAACAATTCAATTCACATAAAAATCTCATGACCGATTGTAAAAAGACAATTATTTTCATGATTTAAATTACTTATGGGTCACCCAACGAGCACACATGATTAAACTAATAACAAATTCATGTTTCGATTATAAAAATATCAAAAATATAACTTATGATAAGCTCACGAAATATTATTGCATCTTTAGTTGTATGAGGTCAACAGAAACAACCCCTCTTTTTTGATAGACTTAACTTAAAATTAACCCTAAATATTATTGTAAAATGAAAAAAAAATATACATATCAGATGATAAAAAAACCATAGTGGAATATTATTTTTTTATATACTTAAAAAACCTTTGGAATTAAACTCGTAAGCATTTTTTTTTTTTTCTAGCAAAAAAAATATAAAAAAACTCCCTAGAAATAGTAATCATAATTCTAATGTAGTAAAAATAATGCAAAGTGTTGAAAAAAGGAAAAAAAAAAATTTATATTAAAATTCCGTTTTTCAACCTTTTTTTTTAATCCGAAAGTACACATTACATATGTTTGTTTAAAGCAAAAAATAACCACCAGTTTTATTTTATTAAAATACAATAACCACTTATCAAATATATAGAGAACAATTATAAGATTTCAATATGTATTTTTAAAAAGGGGGAAAAAAAACAACACCTATAAGATTGCAATTTATAGTGCTTCCTACACCTCGACAACAAATAACAAAAAAAAATGTGGACATTAATAAATCATGTCCAATATCTCATTCTTTATAATTAATTTTCAACTTAAAAAACATTCACTTTAAGCATAAGTTGTTGACTTATATAGAGAAAGTACGACGGAAAAAAAAAAATCAAAAGAAAAAACTCGTAAAGAATAAATACGACAAAAGGGGAAATTACACTGATTAATCCTAAACTTTCCATTATCCCTCTAAATTTGCGGAATAATTTCGGAAAAACGCCAAATCTAAAGCAAATCTCGTTCTTTACATAGTTGCCCTTATTCCCCTTTTAAGTAAGCTACAAGAACTGAACTTTGTAACTTGAAATAAAACATGAACTCACTTTGCTAGTCTTCGAGATCGATATTCGAGTAGATGAGAGTGAAGAACACCTCTACCTCTTGTTGGTCCCGAATGGTTTGGATGAATTGATTTTTGCTCGGCTCTTTAAGCAGAATGGGACCCACATGCGTGACACGTGCCAATAGCTTCGCAAGTGGCATCCCAGTTGCCAGAGTGTCTCCTCCGCATTGGATTCCTATTTCTTTGATCAATGTGTCCACCACCAATTTCAATGCTATCTCCGCAACATTCACAAATTTGGCACTGCAAGATGAACAACACATTTTTTTAGTTTTGACTAGTCTAAAGGCTACACTTGAAATGCAACATTTCGGTTCTACTTCTATTTTTCTTTTCATTCCAAACTTAGATGTTTGTTCGAACCCAATTTACAAGCTAGAGTCGCTCAAACCCAATTAGCAGGCTTGGCAAGCTAAAGCCCCAATCCTTCGGAAGTATGAAACTCTTTTTTCTTTCTTTGTTTCTTTCTTTCTTTTGGGACAAAAGAGAAAAGGGTTACAAGGATAGACAGTGCATTCCGCCATGTCATATGGACCCCTCATGAAGAGTATTGTTCATGTAACTGACATCATCGTGGGACTGATGCAAACCTAAGACGTTACCGAGCAAAACTTGCCATCTCTTACCACCCCACTAAATGACCAGTGGTTATAAAACTCGTAGTTTATGCACAGTGTATGGAACTATGAGTACTCGAACCCCCATACCATTTGGGAATAAAACACAGATTAAACATCCCAATTGACCTCTCGAAATCCAGATCTCAGTTTTCAACTGCTGGGGAAAAGGAATTGTTCACTTTCTCTTTTCCTCTTTCTTTCAAAGAAGAAAGAGATGAACATATAAAATGCCGAAAGGCCTGATTTAATCATGATCTTTCTTCTCGACTTTCCAGAAACATGCTTTCCGTAAGACCTTTCATTCATTTAAGAGAGCTTGACATTTTCTTGGGTTTTCAACAGGTAATTGCGCAAACGAGAAGGGTAGAAGATGGTTTAGGGTACGCAATCATATAAATTATTGTATAATTCTATTTGAGTTCAAAAAGATTCCAGGACAAAGATTGCACTAATAGCCCTAAGCAAAGAAGTCGCGCAATTAATCATACCTCGTTATCACCGCCCTTGTCTCCGCCATTAGTTGGTCAAATTTTGTGATATCTGAAAGAACTTTGTCGTTATTGCTGGAGGCTGTGGCTAGTTCATGTAAACGAGCATCTCTGGGCATCAAGTAGTCGTCCCAAAGATGGGGACTTCTTATGGTCATGAAAGTGTCAAGAATTTGCATGATTGTTTCATGAAGAACTGTAGTGTTTATGTGATCCCTCAACTGCTTTCTGTACATGAAATCAAGTAAAAACCATTTTAGTAAATATTGAATTGATCACCATACAAGGTTCTCTTAACATTTTAATGAGCTCAAGCTACAAAGGTAAACAAACACAAAAATTCCACTCCCTTAATTGCACAATTGCTTTAAGCAAACAAGTGATTTTCTGAATAATTCTTCTGTTTATATATATACATATATATATATATATATTTGGTAATTAATAGAAGAAACCATATGAAAATATTTAGAGGCATGGCACCAAATCCCTTGGATGTGTCTTTTAAGAATCACAGAAGGTGAATAAAGACACGGACAGCTTTGAATATGCAGCACAAATCAGAGTCTAAAAGATTGACCTATTGACTTGCTTCTGTCATTGTACTAAAAGCATCTTTACATCAATGGAAGGGAGAAAGTTTCAAAATTAAACAAAACTAACAGAACTCTAGACATGCCCACGACGAGTCA
This sequence comes from Ficus microcarpa, assembly GCA_025413485.1. Classification (NCBI taxonomy): domain Eukaryota; kingdom Viridiplantae; phylum Streptophyta; class Magnoliopsida; order Rosales; family Moraceae; genus Ficus; species Ficus microcarpa. Next base: position 52,444 of record JAINRI010000644.1, read on the forward strand.
ACATTTGCTATCTCGGATTTCCAATCTCATTGGTTGTCCTTCCAATAGTGTTATGCCATATCATTTGAATTTAAAAATTTAGCCACATAAAGAAAGTTAAATACTAAAAGTTTTAAACAAATTGACGAGTTGTCAAAACACTATTGAACGAATAGCCATTGAGACGGGAAAATGGGACAGCAAATTTGGACTAGCCCAGGACACACCAATGACATAAACACAAGATTGTGGGAACAACCCTTTGAGAACTTCTAAGGTAGAAAGTTTCGAAATTAGACGAAACTAACATAACTCTAGACATGCCCACTACACACGTATGACATAACCGCAAGATCACGGCAACAACCTTACCCTTTGAGAACTTCCGTTACTGCTACCTGCATATTTGAAATCAAGGCAGGTAGGCCATAAGTAGAAAGGAAATCAGCACTTGCCAGAAATCTCTGCTGGTCATCCCTGTCAATGAGATCACCATCATCCTGTAAACATACGAACAAGGAGTTCATTCAGATAAATTACACATCAGGATCAAGAAATTATTTAAAAGATGCATGAAGCAAATCTAATGTGAGTGGTATTGAAAATAAGCAATAATGTCAACCAACCATCTCAGTGGAGGCTGACAAGATTTAAAGATAATATCTATGGTTTTTTTTTCTTTCTTTTTTTTTTTTTTTGGTTTTTTTTCTTATCTACGAATGAACCAAAATGTAAAACAGACAAGAGAATACATAAGAATGAAAAAGGCCTTAATTTTTGTGACAGAGAGAGAAAGAGAGAGTGAGTGATAACTCAGTGGTAGAGCTAAAAGAATGATCAACACTCCAACATTACATCATATTCGTGCACAAATTTACATCCTGTAGACTACATATTGCTCGCATTGTTTCACATATTATGTCTCATTAGTTTAGGCCAAAGAGATTTAAAAGATACAATATACAAAGTTTACAAACATTCAATAATGTGTTTTCAATGCTAGTCCATTAACAGAGTGTTTAGTGACAAACATGAATTAGCAATATTGACGAGAGTAGCAGCAATGAATGTTATATTAAACTGTTTTTGGAACTCAAAATAATTTCCATAGACAAGATAAACATGGCTAAATAGTTCTCCAATTGATGTTTCTTCCCCAAAAAGTAAGTAAATATTGGCCCTTGATGAACCACGAACTCAAATTATAGCTACATACTACATCTTTTGTCAACATAGGGTCCTAAACGCCAAGTCATTGACCAACCAATTTTCTGGACTGGGGATTTTAATCAATAGCATGAAAAAAAAAAACTGAATTTAGCACATCTAATACTTTGCACAAATTCTAACATCAAACTTGGAAATAGCATTAATTTGGATGCTTAAATGACTTCCAATGATCATTTTGATGTTGGACTTTAAGATGTCAAACCAACAACTCTGTTGGGTCCTTGGGGCTCTATCCTAGAAGGTTAATCTATAAGAAGAAGTAGCTGAAGCCCTTTTTAACCGCACACACCCAACAGAAGTTGCTGAAGCCCTTTTCTTAAATGACTTCCATCTCTACCCAATGTGGGAATTTTATCCGCACACACCCAACAACTAGATTCACTGTGATTACCAGGACAGAAAAGAATTTCAAGCACCACGCCCCAATTAAGCTGAATTCTGTTAAGAAAAACAAACATTAGACCATCAACAAAGAGTAGTGCTTCACTTTGTGAAAGCACAGCCATCCACCAGTGATGTGTTCCTCCGTGATCTTTTGTACTTATGTGACTAAACAATTCCTTAAATTGTTAGCCTGAAATACATCAAACCCAACACTCAATACTTATATCGTTGTCATCCCACCTCAGCCCCTCTTTGAAACCAACAGAAAGAGTAACTAGTTAACCAAGTTTTCACATAATTGACAGAGCCAGAGCCTATACTAACTTGAAAGAGAACGAGAAAAGCCAAAAATTGCTTAGCAACCAAAAACCGAGCTCCACTATCCTTCCATGAGAATAACTTGAAATCACAAGTAACAAATACAGATGCCTGTACCGGTAAAGAGTTGGTAGAAAGATAAAGAAGAACATTCAGCATGAATAACAGTCTAAAGAACTAAAAGCGTAATATCTAACCAGCAAAAAGAGATCCATTATCTTCCTTATACAGAATGAAGAAAATACAGTATATCTGTTGTCTAACAGAGTGTGTGTGTTCATAAATATGGTATCTGTATTGTCTAACTTGTCATGAGAGAATGCGGAGAAACAGCCTCCTAACTTAGGCAACAGTTGCACATTTCACAAGGTAACAAAACATAAAGTTTGTTACCCATAGTTCTTTAAAACAGAAAATTCACATATTCTTTTACTGCAATCTCTTCAATAAAACTAATGCTACCACTTCGATAATAATGAAATGAAAAACCAAAATAATATCACTTTTCTTAACACCCAAATCATATAATAATTGAATGATGTCGTTAAATGTTGTCCAAATTTATCAACGGCCATCAATCCTGCTAAAAATGTAAAACCTTTACCTCTAGTAACCGGTAATCCAACTTTTCAACAAAAATTAAATTGGCCAAAACCTACTTGGGATTAGAGATGAGTGGATAGCAAATAGAGAATTTCCATATTAATATAGGAAAACCTAATTATCTTTTATTGTGAAATTCAGTCATAAGGTGTTCAACAGGTGAAGTTCGTCATGAAATCTGGACTAACTTTAGTAAAACTTTTAACTCCAGCACAACTAACCAGTCATTTTCTCATAAGACAAATGCAGATCACATAACATATCATTTGCGTCACGCCCAACAAAAGAAATCAAGCCTGTCACACTCCTCAGCAGTACTTTCCAGTCCTTTTCTTAGTAGAACCCATTCTTGCCCGAACATAGATTCAAACGAAACTCAGAACTCTAGACTTCATTAGGCATTTTCATCATCTATCAACAAATGTATATACCTAGATTGGGCAACTCAATCTATATCTATCACCAATATTAAATGCTTAAAGAACCTGCCCTCCAAGAAAAACCAAAGATAAGATTTGACCCCAAAAAAAAAAAAAAAATCTTTATGGTTATCGTAATAATGGGAAAGACATTCATAATTCACTCCTCACACAAGCTAATTACCCAGGAAGTTAAAAAGATTAACATGCTTGTTCAAGCATAGCAGATGTCACACGAATGGCCCTAAGTACTAATCTGCAAAATGAGACACTTTGGACTTGCTAACCATCCAAGGCAATCCGGTGTACCACCCAGTGAAAACAACTTTTGAGCAATCAATAGGTGCAACTTTGTAGTGTAAGTTAAAATCCAACTGCCATTGTATGCTTATTGATTTCCTCAAGACCAAAAATGAAAGAAAACAAGTATCCACTTATGTGACAAAGATACAAGCATGGGATGGGAACATCGCAATAAAAAGAATTCAGCATTCATCGACATTTAAAGAGAAAAAGGATGGTTAAAGTTAATTCCAAAGTGGTACTGGATTAAAATAAAGATAATTTTGTAAGAAACAAAAGAAGTTGAGAAACAAGATGCATCTCTTACTAGTAAATGAGAGCTTCCAAGATGACGTGCGGTATCAATGTATAAATGTTTTCCTAATATGTTGACTTGAACTCTGATATATAGGCTAAGTATTGTCATCGTCCACAACGACAACGCCATTCTTGTGAAACCTGGAGAAAAAAGATACCCAGAAATAGTAAGCTATATCTATAAAATAAAACTCACAGATTTAGGTATTCAAAGCATGAATAAAGTGTATGCCGAAAAGTAATTATAAATTCATACTTAGAATCTTAAGTCTATCCCACAACTCATGTTTCTCTGAAGACGTCAAAGTATTCGGCTGACCCTTCCCTTTCATAAGCCTATCAGTGAGGTGAGAAAGTTCCAACTCCTCTTCTATCCGATTGCTCAAGTATTGAATTGCGTGCGGCAATGTAGTTGTATCGGCAATACTCTGTACTTTATCAAAATGGGCTTGCATTCTACCAATATAGATAAAAACACACCGTCATTATAACCCAACTAGTATTGGATACATGGAAAAAAAATATATATATATATATCTATATATATTGAAGTTAAAGATTCTCATTACTGGTCCTTGACAAGGTCATCAACTTTTTTCCTTTCAGTTGCAAGTTCTCTCTCCAGATCATTGAGCCTTTGTCTGTGAGCGTTGTATAACTTATACAAAACATATCCACTTCCTAAAAGGCCAGCTCCAACAAGAACCTTCCTTTTATGCCTCCTCCAAAAATTCCTATTTTGCATCACAATCGTCAAAATAGCCCTCATTAGACATGTATACATAACCCCCATGAGAAAATTGAAGGAAATCCATGACACCCAACAAAAAATTATTTCTAAACCCGTAAAGATAAAGTTACAAAATGCAGAGGAGTGCAGAAGAAAACAACCAATAGTTAAACAAACTCCAGAAATATCAACAGAAAAAAAAAATAGACAGGAAAATAAAAAGTACCCAGTTTGAGAAACAGCAATGAAAACAAATCCAACCCAAAAGAAAGAGAAAAAAAAAATATATATATATATATATATATATATATATATCAAACAATAACAGCTGAGGAGAAATACTGACCTTAATGAGAGCATTTTGCTGCTATGATATCCAAGAATCCATGACTACATATCCATTACGATTTTCTCAGGACAATGAGGGAAAGATAAGAGCTTAAATTTGAAAACAAAAAATTCAAGGAAAAGATAAAGAGATAATTGAAAGGATAAGGAGTGGTTGCGGAAGAACACTTGGCGGAAGAACACTTGGGAAAACTCGCCCACAATAAAAGAGTGGGTTCTTTTATTGAGTTGTTATTGATTAAGAGGAATTAATAGAGAGAGTGCGAGTAAATATTTTGTTTTTTTTTTTTTTAATTTGAGTTTGGGCAAGGGAAGAGGAGATGCGTTGGGTGGGCAAGAAAGCATAAAAGGAGGCGAGAAGGGGCGGCGCTCGGTGGCGCCGGGCTTTGGTCGGAGTTCGAGGGGGGTGGGAGTGGACGGCGTTTTAGAGTTTTGAGTGAAAGGAAATATTTGCCGCAATGACTTGACAAGAAACTCAAATTAGGGAAACGACTTTCCCAATTCTTTTTTTTTTTTTTTTTTTTTTGCTTTATTCCAAAAAAAAAAATGCTGACGGTATAATAAATGAATATGTAATTTATAAAATCATTTAAAACATATTTAAAAACTTTTGTGAAAAACAAAAAAACACAAAAACAAAAACAGTAAATTAAAAGACTTTCCCAATTCTTTTTGTTTTTTTTGTTTTATTCCAAAAAAAATGCTGACGGTACAATAAATGAATATGTAATTTATAAAATCATTTAAAACATATTTAAAAACTTTTGTGAAAAAAAAAAAAAACAAAAACAAAAACAGTAAATTAAGGTGATGTTTGGATGAATAGTTCAAAACTATAAGTTTGAACTAAAATTTTTATCCTTTTTTCAAAAAGTTTTTTGTCTTTTTTGAAAAAGTTTTTTATCTTATCTAAAAAATCAACAAAAATTACTATTGAAATTTAAAATTTCCAACTCAAACTGATGAACCAAACGGAGCCTAAAAGAGTTAATTTATAAGTATCTCTGGGTGAGGGTTTGAACTAATTCCGGGTTGAGTTCCTTCCAGCCCCCTTCGTTGGCCGTCACTGCCGCCTTTGTTGCCACAGAAACCCTCGTTGCTGCCACTGGCCTCAACTCCGGGGTTTGGTGAAGGTTTGGTGAAAATGTTGAACATGTTAGATATTTTTCAAAATTTTAATGATTTTTTCTTTCAATATTTGTTTGGTTAGTGAAATTAGGTGTACTATTTAAATAATTGATTGTAATTTATTATTAAAAACTTTTGATCGTAAAGAATTTGATTATGTAACATTAATTTCATTGTCTTTTGATATTTAAAATAATCACACAAAAAAAACTATAAAAAGGTTATGATCAAGGACCGTCGTTCTGTTGAAATAATGATATTTTTTTTTTCTTTGCTTTTTATTTGATGGATTGTATTAGTTTAGAAATTTGGTAAATGACATGGATATGTACGAAATAACCGAATACATTAGGTAAAAATTTTCTGTACAATCACTTGTTGTTATAGCATTTGTTGTTATAATGATAACTTTTGTTGTTATATTTTATATTTTAAACGTTTATATTTAATTAATACTTTTCAAACGGTTACACAATATTAATAAATATTTTTTAAAATACGCGATATTACGGTTATATCTAATGATATATTTATATACTAACATGAAAATTTATTATTTTTATTCATTTATACATTTATGCACATTACTACAAAAAAAAAAAACATAATAATAATAATAAATGTCATTCTTTGTATCTAATAAAATTGATTAAAAGTCCGTAAATTTGTTTGTACATGGCAATTTAAAAATACTATGTAAATATTATACATTCATATACAATTAATAAACAGATATTGTGCAAATATAAATACAATATGGATAAATCTACTAGAAAGCAACTATGGATAAAGAGTTAATGTTATCTAATTAAAGAAATAGATATGGAATCCATAGTTTCTTTACGAAGAGTTAATGTTATCTAAATTAAAAGGATTATTTGGGTCTTAGAAAGAATACGGGATCCCGATCATTAGGTCATTTGTTAGTTGAGTAATTTCTATTTATATGGATTCTTAAAAAGGTTTATGCCAATGGTGCACTAATTAATCTTTTAAGATGAAATGATTGAAAGGTAAAATAGAACTTAGGCTTAAACCGATCATAGATAATCTATGAGGATGTTACATAGCTAGTTGATTGTGGACAAGATTATTTGGATCTTCCATAAATATGCAACATATAATCGAGTGTGCAATTTTAGGTTTTTAGTAGAACAATACCGAAATTAATAATAAAGTAGAAAATCAATATGAGGTTGATTTGGCTATAAACTAATGGAATTTGATTATAATGGAGCTTGATTGTATACATTCAACTGATCCCTTTGCTAACTCATTAGAATCGAGTTGTTTTTGTATTAGATCTAATAATTGGAAGAATTGCAAAAAACTGTGCAAAATATGGCCTTGTCCAATCAACCGGTGGCAAACAATAGGCCAAACGGTGCTGCACGTCTGGTCAACCTGAACGAATTGTAATGTGTCCGTACAAACATAGATTTTCTTGATATTTTTTTAAGCTGATTAATTTAATTAAATTTAGAAAATCTATTAGAATAATAACTAAGTTTTTTAAGTAGATAATGGTTCTAATAATATTATTTATTTTAAACATGAAACTTAATGATAAGATTATTGAAAAATTGAAAACAAGAAATAAATTCCAAGGCTTATAAATAACCTCTTTAGGATGCTATTTTTGCTTTAGAGCATAAGAAGCAGAGGTGATGGCTTTTGGAGGCCAGAAAGAACACTCCATTGTTCCTCTTCAGCTATCAACATCTCTAGGCACTCTAGTGGTTTGAAGGAGTCATTACCAAATTAATGGCTTGTTTGGCATTTGAGTTTAACTTAAGTTAAACTGTATTTTTTTTTGGTTTTTTCTGAAAAAGTTTTTTGTCTTTTCTGAAAAGTCAACAAAAATTCATATTGAAGTTTAAAAATCTTAACTCAAACGCATTCACCAAACACCCCATAAATAAAGAAATATTAAAGATATGCCCGTACACACACTGGCTTAGTGGGGGAGGTCCGTCTTAATCTTAACATGAATAAAGTACATGGTTTATTCCATCGACCGCGGACTAATGTTTAGACTATCTTCTTGACATTACATCTTCCTTGTGTCAACCACTTGAATGTTGAATTTAAGGCTTTGGTTAATAATAGTCTTCAACATGATTTGTTTGCTTATATATATATTGTTTCCAAAAAAGGAATCGACTCACGCTGTAATAACAATCTATTCTTTCCTTTATTCTGTTTGACCCACGAATGTCCTTTGCTAATTCAGCAAGCTTCTCAAATTTTGTATTTCTTACTATTGACCTTTCTAAGGATTATTCAGTATGTAGACACTGTAAGTTATTAAATGTACGTATATCACCAATTTAAAAATAAATCGTATACATTATATTGTGTGATCTCAACTGTTTATAAGTTATGATATCTAAACTAGTCCAATATTCTTAGAGACGTTTGGTTCACTGATTTAAATTAAAATGTTTCAACTCATTTTTTTTTATATATTTTTGAAAAATCAACATAAATTTTAACTAGTTTTTAAAAAATCAAACAATTTCAATCTTAAAAAAAAAAAAAAAAAAAAAAAAGACTCATTTTCAACTAGTACCCCAAATACAAGGCTAAATTTCTCTCTTCTAATTTTCCAAAAATGTAATAACGAGTACTTTTATGAAACTAAAATATCTAAAATAAATTACAGTAAATAACAAATTTAATACAGAAATAATCTGTTGATTAAAATTATATAAATCATTTACTTAATAAATTTTTATTTATTACTATTTACTTTATATCCCTATTTTAAAACATATGATTTGTTTCGTAAAAATGCTATTTACTTTTTCCTACGCATTAAAAATTCAAATAACTAGCAGGTTTTAAAAATATTTAAAAATTAAATAATAGAAAAAAATAAATGATCAATTCACGTCTTGTAAATTTACTCCATTTATCTACTAAATTTATTATTTATTTCGAAAATTTTAAATTCTCGTAAAAATGCTATATTCGATGAAATATTTGGGCCAAAGTAGGCCCGGAATGAGCCTCAGCTACATCTATTGGGCCTATTGGGCCACTTCATTGTTACCCGCATCTCACCTCCAAAACCCTAATCCTCCTCTCTCTCTCTCTCTCTCTCTCTCTCTCTCTCTCTCCGACGCATGTACCCATCATATATAAACCCCCATATGAGCCTCGTCTCCAAACCCTAGAGACAGTCCCTCAGAACGCATTCGCCGATCTGATTCTCATCCCCTCTCTATCTCTCTAGAGCACCTTCCAAGTTCCAACAATGGCGAGCGAGGGACTGGTTCTCCGCGGTACGATGAGGGCCCACACGGACATGGTGACGGCCATCGCCACCCCGATCGACAACTCCGACATGATTGTCTCGGCCTCACGCGACAAGTCAATTATCCTCTGGCACCTCACCAAGGACGACAAGGCCTACGGCGTCGCCCGCCGCCGCCTCACCGGCCACTCCCACTTCGTCGAGGACGTCGTCCTGTCCTCTGACTCCCAGTTCGCCCTCTCCGGCTCCTGGGACGGTGAGCTCCGCCTCTGGGACCTCGCCACCGGCGTCTCCGCCCGCCGCTTCGTTGGCCACACTAAGGACGTCCTCTCCGTCGCCTTCTCCATCGACAACCGCCAGATCGTCTCCGCCTCCCGTGACCGCACCATCAAGCTCTGGAACACCCTCGGCGAGTGCAAGTACACCATCTCCGGCGACGGCGGGGAGGCCCACTCCGACTGGGTCAGCTGCGTTCGCTTCAGCCCCAACAACCTCCAGCCCACCATCGTCTCCGCCTCCTGGGACCGCACCGTCAAGGTCTGGAACCTCTCCAACTGCAAGCTCCGCAACACTCTGAGCGGCCATGGCGGCTACGTCAACACTGTCGCCGTTTCTCCCGATGGTTCTCTCTGCGCCAGCGGTGGGAAAGATGGGGTGATTCTGCTCTGGGATTTGGCCGAGGGGAAGAGGCTTTACTCGCTGGACGCTGGGGCTATTATCCATGCTTTGTGCTTCAGCCCCAACAGGTACTGGCTCTGTGCCGCCACTGAGAACAGTATCAAGATCTGGGATTTGGAGAGCAAGAGCATTGTTGAGGATTTGAAGGTCGATCTCAAGACTGAGGCTGAGAAGACCGAGGATACCCATGCTGCAACTGCCAACAAGAAGAAGGTATACATATACACTATATATAATATTGTTTGGTTTTTGTTTCTTTATGTTTTGTGTTTTACTGATCGTTGTTGTGCTTTTGAATTTTGTGTTTGTGATGTAGATAAGATTGGAAAGAGGTTTCACTTGCTAATGCTTATGTTTTTCTCAGTTTGAATTTTATATATATATATATATATATGTATAAATGCGAAATCTTAACCTTTTTAAGATTCTTTTGATGGTAATTGATTTAGGAAATTTAATGGTTAGGCGAAGAGCCTTCTGTGATTGCTCTGATTAAGTTTGTGTTAATTGAACTTTGGGTAGGTAACCCTTGCTAATGATTCTACAATCCGTCTTCTTGCATAAAGAGATATCATTTTCCAAAGAATATTTTGATTTGCAATGTGTGGTTTATTTTTTTGGCTTTAGACAATGGGAAAAAACAAACCTTCTTAAGCAAGTCTTAATTTTCAATGCTTCTCTTATAAGGAAGTGATTCTTGAAATATGTGTGACATTTTCTCCTTGTTTTGGTCGGTGCAAGTTGTTTCATTTTCATGCTCATTAGGGTTGCTAAAACTAATCTTTCTCATGTCTTTCTGATGTGTATCTAATCTGTGCTTGCTTATGTTCTGCGTTAGTAATTTGTATAGGTGAAGATATGTTTAGTGAATCGATTTAAGTAGTTAATTGAGAGTTTTAAATATATTAATAATGTTAATTATTTTCATTTTCACTCTTGATTCTTATCCTGTGAACGTTGGTAATTGCAGGTTATCTATTGTACAAGCTTGAGCTGGACTGCGGATGGAAGCACATTGTTTAGTGGATACACCGATGGTGTAATCAGAGTTTGGGGTATTGGCCGCTACTAGGGAAAAAAAATCAGCTTTTTCATTTACAGTAATTGGAATATGCGGTTCTGTTTTTCTTATTAGTTTTTGAGACGAAAAACCAAGTTAATTACTATTACTCTTCTTAAATTCTAGTGTTACCAAAAAGTTGTTTTAGGTTTTTTTTGTTGGAAAATGCTGCTGGATTTCACATTCTCTGAAGTTGACTGTGTGGCTTTGAGGCCCATTTTGATTCGGTTTTGTTTTCTTATTTATTTTCATATTTGTCTTTCATTACTTTTCTTGTTTTGCCTACACATTTTTTATGGGTGCAATTAGACTTTGATGAGTTGTGTAACCCCATTTGTTCCTCACCTAGTTGCATATATCATTACCTCGCACCATGAATAATGAATTTTGTCTTTGTTAATGAAAATTATTTTCCTACTTAGTGGGAAAATTATTAGTATTTTACGGTTTAATATAGTTGTATTATTTTGGTTATGCCTTGTTATTGGATTCTGTCGATGCCACTTAAGAAGTGCACAAGCTCTGTATTGAAATCTCAATTCTGCGATCTATGAAATTTTGGAAACGTTATGCTTGGGGGTTAATCTATTTTCTGTTGCACTAAAAGTACACTGATTTTGTTTTAATAGTGCATTGTTAACGTGCTAGAAATATAAAAAGAAAATGATTATAAATTCAAAGTCAGTGATAAGATATACATTTTTGTTATGTTGATAAAGGAATTAACCAGCAACTTAGAGAGGAGGGAGGATAGTTCTTTGGCTAAACAGTATTTACCATCTTCAATACGAGAGCTAGACTAAACGCGCGAACATTAAAAAATAATAAAAAGATGATTACAGGAACGGTTTAACCCTAACTGTAATTTCGCACTTGATAAAAAAAGTTTAAAAAAAGAATGCTTTCAAAGGCTGGGTTGCATGATAATTTGGACAGAAATCGCCAGTGTCATGAGATCAATTCTTTTCTGAACTCCAAAATGGCTCATCAGCAATGGCAATTTCACAAGCTTTTGGTATGACAATTGGCTTTGCTTATTCACAACCGTCGTAGCTCGCAAGGATGATCAAAGCCTTGGTCTATGGGAGAAGACAAGTTGCTTGATTGCTTGCACTGACTCCTGTGTCTGACTTCTTATTGGTTTCCTAAACCATTTCTCCACAGTACCCCCGAAAACAAAAAACAGAAAAAAGCCAAGATCGCCATAAAGCGCGAAATGTGCAACCAAGGAAGGAAGACGAATCCCAGGTATGAAGTGAAGATTAGAGTTGCACCTAAGATCGGTAAGCAACCGTAGTTTTCTTTTTGTGTCGTAACAAAATGTGAAAGCTTGGTCAGATTTCATTAGATTTATTTTTTATTCATTTCTTTCTGATGGAAAACATCCAATTTTGGTAGTAGATGGAATTTTGATGTCAGGCAAATGAACATATAGAAACAACATAAACTTCCATATATATAAATATATAAATATACACACTATATTCTGCAAAAGCTAAGACAGCGTGAGCTGAAACTGTATAATATATTCGAATATTCTTATAACTTGAGTAGCCAACTAAAGAGAGCAACTAGAAGCAGATGTAAGAAATGCATTTCTGCTTCTGAAAAATAACATCCTCAAAAAAAAAAAAAAAAAAAAAAAAAAAAAAAAAAAAACCCACCATTCAGCTTTTACCTCATCAAAAACTGCTCTCTTCAGGAAGCAAGCGTACACACATCTATCGTATAACATCACGTTACGATATTATCCCTCTACCTCATTTAAGTCTCTCTCTCTCTCTCTCTCTTTAAACTCTTTCCATCCCCCTCTTTTATTCAGAAGAAGAAAACTAATTTGAAATGGAATGTACACCGTTGTCAATAAAAATAACTCAAACTCTATATACGCACCCAAAATCTTGGTGATCTGAAAATACCAAGTCCAGCTCGAGATATTACGAACTTCAGACATTTCCAATGCTATACCGAAGTTTACCTTACCCTCACGGCAACTCCAACCCTTGCTGTGTCGAATGACAAGCTTGAAAACTACTTCTTTGTCGATTGAAGCCGCCTCATTTTTGGTCTATTTCGCAGAAAGCAAGAAAGTGTCATATCACCAAACTCCTCATCATTGGCCGGTTCCCTCTCCTGTTTTTCAAAGGCCACCTCTGGTCCTGTGAATTGATCTAGTCCACTGGGCACGGAGGATGCATAATCTCCATCGTGAAGTTGGTTTACTCTTTTGGACAGCAATTTAGATCCTCTTATCAAACTGGAGGGAGGACAAGCTTGCGTACCTGGCTCCTCATTCGATTTCTTTTGCACAAAGGAAGCTAGAGAAATGTCATCACTACCATGACCACTTTGTGCATCAACGCTTACATTTTCCTCCACAAGCTCCTCGCAGCCAGCCCTCAGGCCTCCAACTAGACTTTCTATACTGGGCTCGTTGTCAGTTGGCAATACACTACATTCTTCTGTTAAAGGACTGGACTTCATGTCGCAAGATAAGAACTTTTCAGAAGTCCCACCATCGCAGCATGTTAACTCATCATCCTGCATCAAAGACGGCATTTCATTTCCACCATGAAGTGGATCTACTCCTTCAGGTAACAACTCCGATTCGTTCTGTACGATTAACAGAGGGAAAACCTCATTATTCTGACAATCATCAACTTGAAGCTT
>JAINRI010000645.1:0-53451 GCA_025413485.1 Ficus microcarpa
TCTCCTCTTCGGTTTCTTGCTTAGGTAGCAAACAAGTGGCATGTCATTGTCTGCTGTGCCTAAATTCTGATCCAAACAAGAAGTACCTCTAGGTTCCACCTTTTTCAGGTCCTTGTCTTGAGAAGGAACATGTACAACATCCTCCAAAACTCCAGCCGGCTCACTACCTTTTTTCCTTTTGCAGCATTGCTTATTACGCGTATTTTTCTTGGAGGCCATTTTCTCATTTCCACCTAATGTAACGATATCGTCACCATTAGTCACCAATAACTGTGTCAAGTCCATGCAAGATGAACCATTATGCTGAAGTTCGACATCAGCAGTAGTTCCTGTTGGCAATGACTTCCCAGAAGAGACAGTGGTACTCTGAGGTTCTTCCAAGTTTGCAGTGCGTGTATTCCTACTATATTTCCGCTTGGGAACGCTTTTTCTTTCGGTCAAAGTAGCATTGGACTCAGCAAGAGGTTCGATCCCATCACCGTTACTCGTTATATTCAAACTTTCAGGCTGTAAGGGAAGAAATTCCATTACTTCATCAGGTTCAGTAAGTTCCTTCCTCGTAGAACGTGGCTTGCGAGATCGTTTCTTCCTTTTACCATCAGTTCCAGCCAATCCTTTTCCATTTTCTGAGCCTATCATGGGAGATGATGGTTGATCTTGTCCAGGTTTAGTCAAATTACTATTTTCTAAACCATTTATTGCCAGGCCTTCCTGTGTAACGGTTTGAGCATTTTCTGTGCCTCCTCTTCTTCCCATCAAAGTAGTGTCGACCTCTGCAAGCAGCTCGATCCCATCACCATTACTTGTTATATTCAAATTTTCAGGCTCTAACGGAAGACATTCTGTTACTTCATCAGGTTCCTTTTTTGTAGACCGTGGTTTGCGAGCTCGTTTCTTCCTTTTACCAACAGGTTCAGCCAATCCTTTTCCGGTTTGAGCTTTTTCTATGCCTCCTCTTCTTCCCGTCAAAGTAGTGTCGCCCTCAGCAAGTGGCTCAATCCCATCACCATTACTTGTTATATTCAAACTTTCAGGCTGTAAGGGAAGACATTCTGTTACTTCATCAGATTCCTTTTTTGTAGAACGTGGTTTGCGAGCTTGTTTCTTCCTTTTACCATCAGGTCCAGCCAATCCTTTTCCGTTTTCTGAGCCTATCAGGGGAGATGATGGATGATCTTGTCCAAGTTTAGTCAAATTATTATTTTCTGAACCTTGCCCAGTAGTGGCTTCTCGCCCATCAAATGTTTCAACCACATCATGGTTATTTATCGCAAGGCCTTCCTCTGTACCTGTTTGAGCATTTTCTGTAGATTTCTTTGATCTCTTCTTTTTACCTTTGCTGCATTTCAATAAAGGAAAGCATGACAACTCAAAGTGAAATACATCACTGCCAAATAAGAATAGCTGTACCCCGTGTTCTAACACAAGGAATGTAGAACTCAAAGAACAAGTCCACGGATGAGAATAAAAAGGAAAAATGAATTTTATAGAATGAAGAAGTTTAAAAAAAAGCTGCAGAATTTAAAGGCAACTTACCAGAAAGATATGATTCTTTTCTTCCCAGATTTTTGACCTCTGCAAGCAACAATTAGATATTAGAACCAGCACAACGCATGCATGAAAGAGAATAGTAGAAACCAAGTTTTTACGAAGAATCTACCTTGATTTTCCGGTCTGATTCTCACAATGATTTACTTTCTCGCTAGAACTTATCATTGGCAGCGGACAAAAATCACTGGGGCTAAGGGCTGGACGCTCTGACTCTCGATCTACAAAGTTTCCTATAAGAGCAGCTTTTTGCATTTTTCTTGCAGCTTGGAGCAAAGACACTTCGTGAGGGGACAACCTCTTCCATCTCCTGGATACACAGAAAGATGATGAATATTGAGAGGCATATCACGGGCATAGAAGAAAAATCTTCAACATTATTTATATGGCTTTCACTATGGAAGACTTCATACCTCCGGCACATATTATCAGTACGCCTGGGTAGAGCTGCAGCAACCTTAGACCAGCAATGTCCATGTTCCTCAATAGCTGCCATAAGTTTGGCATCCTCTTCTTCAGTCCATTTGTCCCAGTTCAAAGAAGGATCTAGAGAATTGACCCATCTGCCATGAGAATTAAAAATTAAAAAAAAATAAAATTAAGATCGAAAGGAATTTACTTTGAGCTAGAAAAATTAGTTGATTATACCTTTCTCTACATTGCACCTCTGTCCGACCCGGCACAAATTGTGCTGTCTTCTTCCAGTTTCTTGGCCCAAAGAGCATCTGTGCTACTGTCAGTCGTTTGTCTTCATCTGCAGTCCAGCGACCTACTTTTTCCCTGGTTGGATGAAGAGATTTTTTCCACCTAGTATTGGTTGTGAATAAGAATGTTACTAACGTTGAAAAGATCCATGGCTCATATTTTCTTTTAGAAAGAACGAGGAAACATGTATCATTAGAACTTGCAAGTTGCAAGCACCAATGGACTCATGAGATTCAGCATTGAGCAGTTGTAACAAGTAATGAGATGAAAACACCTTGCAATGCATATAGTACAGGTTAGATCCAGTAAAATCCGACTCAGGGAAAGGGTGGTCCACAAGTTATGGTGAAATCATTGCAAATGTAATTCTAGAATTAGAAAGAACCAAAAAAAATATGTTTCTACTTCAGAAGGAGGAAAAGAAAATGCACTTCAGCCAGTTAGGGTAGATAAGAACACAATGGGAGTCATATAAAAAAAACTAGCACTAGACAGTACTGAATCCCCCATAAAGGCTTCTTAATACACAAGTCTAGATTGATATTTCAATTAGGCAAATCTTCTCTGGACATACACAGACTTGTGAGAGAGTACTCCACAGTAATGATCATCCACAAAATACCGATCCAAAGACTTGGGGAGGAAATAAACCACACGACGTGTTTTGGCAGCATTTTTTTTTTTTTTAGTTTGAAGCTGCATACTCTTTCATATAAATATATAAAAACATCACATAATTCTTGCTTCGAATGAACTGAATATTAAATCAAGTAGATTTGGAATAGCTAACTAACCTGTTGGAGCATTGGGTGCCGGTCCACCCTTCCAATACAGAAGCTACAGACTGCCAATCACCCTCGCCATATGTTTCAACAGCAGAACGAAGTTTAGCATCCTCATCCTTGGTCCATTCCCTTTTCAATATGGAAACATTCAGACTCCTCTGGTAACGAGTCAAGCACTGAAAAGGAGTCCTGTTTGTTCCCAACGATACAGCAATATCAAACCAGTTACTGATCCCCTTCTTCTGGACAAGAAACAAAAGATTTTTATCCTCTTGGGCAGTCCACAGATTACAATTGAGCAAAGGATCTTCAAAGTTCAACCACCTGCAGGAATCAGCCATCAAACACATTAAACTAAATAAAATTGAAACATGGTGATCCATGTCTGCACGACGAATGTGGTCCAAAGATAAAAAAGTGAGCATCACGGACATCTGTGATGACAGCATCACAGACGTACTCAAACACCAATGTTTGGAGTAAAGCATGTCATGTATCGGTCCCACCTGAATGACCTAAGCCGATGCAGCTATTTTTACTAAATCCAACAATGGTCAACTTGTCTGTGATGGTGATCGTCATAGACATCTGCGAAGCTCGCTTCATGGAAGGACACATTCTTCGGGGGGGGATCAACAAAATAAAAACACTAGTCAAGGAATGTGCATGTTGAGGGAAAATAACATAATAGACCTAGAGAAAGCTGCTAAAACAGAATCTTCGTTGTCATTGGACTGACAATGTTTACTGTTTTTTTTTTTTTTTTCCCTTTCCTTTTTTGGTCAGAAATTCCACAAAATGACTAATTGGATAGCTTTGTAAAAGTGCTAGGTTTCAATATCAATTGCTTAAAATTGTATTTCAATCTCTTTTCCATTTGATTAATCGAATTGTCTGAGTTCTCTATCCGGCCCTCACAAGAAGTAACGAAGTTGACATAGACTTATCTAATGTTTTGTTTGCCATAACTTCTTCCCAAAGCTAGCAAATGGATCAGTTGTGTATTTTATTAGAAGATAAGATACGATGTTCTTCAGAAACCACAAGAGTATAGCATTGAGTTCATCATTCAGTAACCTCACCATAATTAAGCTATAACAATTTATTGCATAGAACCAAATTAACAACATAATTACATGATAACATTTTGACAATGAAGAGCATACCTTGCTTCGCACTCGGCGCCAGAACGTCCCACAACATACATGGAAGCCAATTGTTCCCAATTAACCTTGGGCAAAAATTCTCTGATATTTTCAGGGGTGATGTCAAGATCTTTTATTGACAATAAAACATTATCAATATCATTCAAGTCTCCACAAGACTCCCCCGTACCACTGTTTACGAAGAAAAATGTGCAATCAGGGAAGATATGCTGGAAGAATTCAAATTAACTAATGTCTCTGGGGGGGAAAAAAGTTCAGCAAAAACACAAAATATGAAAAAAGGGTAAAATCAATATGGCAATAACTGCAATGCAAGAAAAAAAGATCTGAACAAAGTTAACTTTCAAAAACAAAAAAAAAAAAAAACAAAAAAAAAGAAGGAACAACTGAGTGGAAAGGGAAAAACATGTATTCGTATGACAAATAAGCTAAAACAGCTACTATTCTGTCATGCGAACTAAAATCAGCTAAAACAGTCCTACCACAGAAATTCAAAAACAAATAAGAGAACCCTACATAAGCATAACATAGAAGATATATTCGTATGACAATTTATCCATCTACTTAAATAACATTAAGAGTTAAGTTACTTTTACTATCACAGTGCATAGTTAAAGTCAACAAAACAAAATGCAGGTAATAGGAAAACAAAAAGAAAGTACTACAACAATCAGATTAAACACTTTCCTAAATTGTAATACAAAAGTAGCATCTCCACATTCACCCAAGGGCACTCCTATACACTATTCAATGAAACACACCCACATTACAAGGTGAAGTCCAAGCACTAATATCTGCCTCACTATCTGAGAAAAGACATAAAAGAGTATATCGTCACAACTCGGTTAAAGAGAGAGAATACCTCAATTGATCCATCATGATTTGAAGTGCCTTCTCTTGAAACTGCTGCCGAATTCCCTTTTCGAGATTTTTCCTCTCTACCTCTGACCATTTTTTACGATCTAATGATAGTGGCAACTTTGTTAAAGCCATTCTATAGTTCGCAACATGAGAATTCTCTACTGGGCCATAAAACATAGCCGGGAACTTTTTATCATGAACCTGAAAAACATAATTATTTATCAACATAACAATGAAGCCACCAGCTATTTATGATGACTATCACACGAAACGTAAAAACAGAAAACGAAACCTGAATACTTGAGCTAATATCCAAGTAACTAGAAAACAGTCGTTAGATGCCTTATTCTCTTTTATTGGCCAAAGGAACACAGTTTTTTCCCCTCTAAATTCTCCAGGGTAGATTTATGATCTTAATTAGTTTAGGGACTGAGGTTTGACTTATAAACTGAAGGATAACAACAATTAGGATAGAATTGATACTGCATTGGGAGGGATAAGGGAGAGGGGCCAAGGATGGAGCTAGTGTTTTAGTATATAAAATAGAATCAAACAGAAACCTATCTAAAACCAGTATTGAGAACTAACTTTTGAATCCTTAGAAGGCGATGACTTTTTTGCTGAAATTAACTGAACACGTGAATCCTTCTTCTGGGATAATGCCCGTCCTGTCCGTCTTTTGCAGTTAACCTGAAAGTCTTTGAGGATTTTAACCCGCTCCTTCAGCTTCTTGTTCTCCTCAAGTTTTGCTTCAATCTGAAGCAACTTAGTTCGCAAAAACTTTTGAAAGGACCTATTTTTTTTAATGGCATCCATAAACACCCTTGCAGATTGTGGGAAGCTTGAATAGCTAGTTTGTGACATGGATGGCTTTGAGGAATCTCTGTGATACCACTCAATGGATTTAGACGGCTGCTCCTCCAAAAGATTGCCCAAATGACGGGTGGTCTGACAAGCATAATCTGAAACTGAAAGTCCTTTGCAAACATCAAAAGTGTCAACAAAGGCATCATCAGAAGACTTCTTCTGCTCCGACATATAAGAAGCATCAACCTGCTCTTGTTTCTCTGTATTCTCGGAACTATTTTTCAAAGCACCTGAAATTATAAGGAAAAATATTTGGTTAGAGAAACATGAGGGGTTCAATTAGATGATTTTACCAAAATGGCAAAATAGACCAACCATAAAGTGCAGACTAGAAGGCCTCTCATACAAAGATATGGAAATAGTCAATGTGATGCGTAGGAAAACCATTCTTATAAAGACATAAGAACTGAAAACAAACTACTATTTATGATACAATAGGTTAAAAAAAATTCTAATTTGAAGACAAATTTAAATAGCCATAAAGTTTGTACAAGTATTAGTAGCAATGAGAATCATACTGATATAATGAGGCTGGCATTTCCTACTGGTTTGGAATGGTACACACCAACATAAACTTTTGACAATGACAATACAATGGAAAGATGAATAGCATACACAAAAACAAACAGAAGTATAAGTGTCAAATCTTAGGCATTTGGAAACATCAAATAAGAATAACCAAAAATCATAAATGGAACCATAAACTGCACACAGAAGAGCAAATCTGAACTCCCAACCGTAAAGGTTGCTAATTTGACATGAGACTAACTGAAAAACAAAAACATTCTCCAATTTAAAAATTGTCGGACATGGGGTTTTCACATGATTATGCCCACGAAAAGATTGAGAATAGAGCTAAAATATCAGATAATAACATTCCACTCAAAGCAGCAAAGGCTTTTGAAAATAAACTCTAATTTCAAGAAATAGTTACATGAACCCAGATTTTCTCAACGTTTTGCACATTTCAATTTATCTGAACAATTGTTATGCAGATATCAACACAGTAAAGCTTCGATTTCGGAATATTAGTAACATTAAAAAAGCAAAATAAAAAGGAATTAACGTAATTTTTCAAAACAACAATGCTCATCTAAAAAATTTGAATATCCGTATCTGTATCCGTATCTATGTACACACACAAACACACATATATGGTATTGAAATTTAAGCATCTATACAGCCAAAATAACCTCAATCTATTTCAGATTTAAGCTTAAGAAATCTATGAAATCAAAACAACAACCATGCTCATCTATACAATTTAAATATCCATATCCGTGTGCGTTTATATACGTATATATGTGGGGCACCTTATTGAAATTTAAGCATCTATACAGTCTAAAGAACTCAATCTATTTCAGATTTAAGCTTAAGAAGGCTATGAAATCAAAACAACAAGGCATTGAAATTAATTAGGCAAACGGTAGAAAAATCTCAAGATTTATTCCTAAAGAAAAAAAGGAACTGAAAATCACCATTATCATATGCCGCGAAGCGCCTCTGAATCGCACGCAAGGTCTCGAAATCGTCGTCCTCTTCGTCATCGGACGTCGTCGGCGGCAACGAACTCAGAGGCTTCATCCACAGAGGCTCATTGGCGTCGGAGGGAATTGAGAACCGATTCCTTAAGTTCCGAAGCAACTCGAGGTCCTCATCGTCGTCTCCGATGTCGTTTTCCTCGTAATCAGAGTTAAATCCTCCGGCGTCGTCGGCGGCTGCGGCCGGCGAGGAGGAGCGGGTGTGGAGGTCGTCGGGGTTGGTGCCCGAGATCATACAGGCGCGTCTTAGGGCTTCCATGTCCTCGTCGAAAACGTCGTCATCGTCGTCTTCGCTGCCGGAGAGGTCTCTTTCTTCGTCTTCTTCTGGTTGAGGAGACATTGTTTTGGCTCTGCGAAGAGAAGAGAAGAGAAGAGAGGAGAGGAGAGTTTTGTGTGTGTTTTGTTTGGGGGGGTTTAAAAGCAGAAGAAGGTTTGTGAGAGAGAACATAAAAACCCTCCACGAAGAGGGAAAAGACAGTTTTGCGTGTGTACAGTACAGTACTTTTTTCAGCCCCCCTCTTTTTTTTTTTTTTTTTTTTAAGGGGGAATTTTTTGAACTTAGTATAATGCACAATCTAAGTACCGTTTGTTAGTTCATTTTAAATTAAATTGTACTTTTTTTATTATAGTTTTTATTTTTTTCTGAAAAAGTTTTTTGTCTTTTCTGAAAAAGTTTTTTATCTTTTCTAAAAAGTTACTATTGAAATTTAAAAATCTTAAACTAAACTCATTCACCAGACATTCTCTAATTTTTAAAATTAAACTCCAATTTTTATCTTTTTTTTCTTCAATTTTACTATTCATAAAGTTTTATAACTCAAACTTAAAAGTCCACAACTTTGCATAGACAAGTTCAAATGAGATTTTTTTTTTAAATTGCATAGAATTTCAAGACAAATGAAACAATATCCAAATTTGATAATTTTTTTCTAAACACATTTTAAGTTTTTATACTTTTTAACTCAAGCAATTCAAATGTTTCGATAAATGCACAAACAATCTAAATCCAAATTCTATAATTTAAACCTTAGCACCAAACACATGCTTACACTTGAGAATTTGAACTCTGCACTATTAAATAAAATTAAATGTAATATTATCACTAGATTATATCTATAATCACAAGTTAGTCTCATTTATGTCATGAATTTTGGGTTATTTTTATTTTCCCCTCCTAACTATAAAACCTCTGACTTTATCAATTTAGACAATTCTACAATGGAGTAAGCTTACTTTACCCTATTGATGAGGTAAAAGTTTTCAATCTCTAGATCTTATTTCAACAGTTAAGATGCTTTGAGTACACCAAATTTGTTAACATCTGACTACAGATGATGAATATTACCAAGAAAGAAGGGGAAAAAAACTAAAAATCAAAAGCAGTAAAGATGGTCGTTGCCACCATCTAATTCCGAACAAACGGGGTGGTTGCTAGTACCTCTGATGCCGGAGCGTTTGTTGGAGCTGGCAGTCGTCCGCCCACAAAACCCCGGAAACCTACCTTCTAACCTACCATTACTAATGTTCTCCAAACTCCACCCCCTTCTCCACCTTAAGCTTGCAAGGTCCTCTCTGCTTATCACGTTCCAACGTGCTTGCTATCAACAACGGTGGAGGGTGATTTGGGTTAATGGGGCATATGCTCCCTCTAAATTTTTAAAAATTTTCTTTTTTGACTTTTTAGTTTGGAAAATTTCAATAATTCCTTTATAGTTTTTCCCCTGTTCACAACTATATCCCTTTATTTGCCCCTTGAAACTCTAATTATTACAGTTACGTGTTTCATCCTCAGTTTTGATTTTAAAGTACTAATATTTAGATTTATAATTAAAATAAATCAAAATCAACTTTACTATTCTTTTTTGAACTATAAACTTTTTAATTAAATTTTAAACTCTATTATAAGCTTAGTTCATTTAAAAAACAAATAAAAAACAAAGAAAGATAAAAATGGATAACAATGATAAAACACTTTAGCACTGTAGTTTTGATTAAAACTTTTGATTCAATCCACGGTCTCAAAAATTTTATTTGGATAATTTGTTATGTATAACATTTAAATAGCATAAAGGTAAAAATATATATACGTGTGTTACAGATTTTTTAAAAATAAAAATTTTCATGTGGATTTCAGTTAAATTGTCGTGAATAGTGAAATCATTTAAATGTTTCAACATCAACCAAACACACATTGCATATTTAAAGACTATTCTTGATTGGAAGGAGAGACGGATGGGTCGAGATGGGTGGAGGGAGAGAGGTGGAAGGAGAGGTGCAATATATACCATTTAGTTGGAGCGAAGAGAGGAGGGAGAGAGTATCCCTCCGGACCCACCAATTTACATCCGCCTACTATTAGAAGGATGCAAGCCCTCTCACTTATTTGAGTTTGAAAAGGTTATTTTAAAAAGATGATATAGTAATTGGATAAGTAACTATTATCCATCTTTTTAACTTTTCTCATTCTTACTAAATAATATAAAAGGTTTCTACAATTCTCTTTATCCTTTATACTCTCCATCACTACGACTCTCTCCATCTTTCTTTCTCTTTATCCCTCCTACCAAAAATAGTCTAAGTGTAAAAAATTCAAATTGAGAGAGTGATCCAACTAAGAGTAAAACCTTAAACATAAAAGTAGACAAGGCAATTCCCCAATTAGTAGGTTACATATACAATTGGATTCAAGCATGTTTACTTTTAGGTTCTCTTTGATCCAATAAATGACCCGTGTACTTACTAGGAGGAGTTGTTCATGAAGGCATCAAGCTAGCCAATATTACTAATTCTATATTACTAAGAACAATAAAATTACAAAAAAAAAAAAAAAAAATCATAAAACACATAAACTTTAAATGTGAGACTGTCATGTTTCAACCACGGTTGTAATTCATTATAATGACAAGAGGTTTATAAAAGAGATTAACACCCTCACACTTTCTGTCTTTTTTTCCCCCTAACCTCTCATAATAATAAACTGAATTATGGCACTCCCTTTTTATAAAGAAAATCAAGGATAACCAAAATTACATGTAAAATCCCAAAAATACCTTTAAAGAAATAACTCACAAATATCGTTGACCTTTTGAGGGCTCCCACCTTCCTTCTAACCGCACGGTAACTGTACCATGAGGCTGATCCACATGTCATCCCTGCGTAAGATGTTTTTTTTGTAGGACATTAATTAGACTCCACAACTTTATAGTCAATACCCATATTATCTAAATATTTACGTGCATCGATAAAATAAATAATCGGTTTATGTTTTGTGCCAATTTTTCTTTGTTTCCCTAGAAAATTACCCAAAAGCCATCTTTTCTTGATTTATTTATAAACATGACACAAATTCTCCTCTCTTGACTAATATGACACAAATTTTAGTTTTATTTTTGTGTCATATTGGTTTAGTGTTAAATTTTTATATTTTGTTAGTGCAATGATATTTAAATTTACGATATTCAGGTGCTTTCCTCTTAAATTAATACATGTCCCCGTTCAAATAACATCTTTGAATTAAAATTTCAAAAATTTAGCTTGCTAATCTACTTGTCATAAGCAATCCGTGCATGATACTGATTTTTATCATTTTATATCCATACTCTCATTATTTTTATTTTTAATTGTTTACAAAATTAAACATTATATAAATTGAATTAAAAAAAACTTTTCTCAAAAAAAAAAAAAAAAAGTCAAAACCCTATAGCAAACACGACCCGAAAACAACACTCGTGAATGTCCTATAGTGTAAATCAATAATACTCGCAAATTAATTTTATTTCCTCAAATCTCATTTTCTTGTGTTTCAAAGTTTTTTGGTTTTGGTTTACATTTTTTGGTTTTGGTTTTGTGTTCAAGTGATTTATTTTCTGTCAATTTCAAAATGTTAGTCCGTGTTAATTTGGATGTTACCATTTTTCATCAATATCATGTTAGGAGTCAAAACTTTATCTTGTGTCATGTAGTACTACTGCTCATAAAAGGGATTTGCAATAATCAGTTCAATTCAATTAGGTTCCAACTTCCAAGATCACGAGTGATGCTAAGGCTTCATGAACTTTTTTTTTTTTTTTTTTTCCTTTGAACTCTGAAAAACACGAAACTGTTAGAAAGTTGAAATTTTCATGTCAAGCCCAAGCCCAAGCCCAAGCCCAAGCCCAAGGCTAAGCCTAAAGTCTATACTTGCTTTGTTTCTTTCCGTGATTTCCCTAAGCTTCAAATGGCTCCGTTTGTTTCATTGATTTATTTTAAACTTTTCATTTTAGTTTTTATTTTTTCAGAAAAAGTTTTTTGTTTTTTCTGAAAAAAGTTTTTTGTCTTTTCTGAAAAGTCAACAAAAATTACTATTTAAACTTAAAATTCTAACTCAAACTGATGAATCAAACGGATCTTAATCGTGAAGTTCATCATTTCAATACAATTTGAAGATGAGGAAGGTGAGAATGTCATGAAAGTAGGTTAAAAGAAGAGGTGGGATTTTTTTTTTTAAGGAAAATCTGGCAATTTTATTCCAAACCAATAATAGCAGCTTTAACAAATGAGCCCATAAATTTGGGTAATACATCAAGCCAAATACGAGAATAAGAGTTAGACAACGTTAGTCTGGTAAGAAACTGAGCTATTAAATTTCCTTCATGAGATCCATAGCAAATAAAACCACTTTCTATTTGCAAACAAGAATCGCATATGTCGTCAATACCATGAATTAAAAAGGAAAAAAAAAAAAAAAAGGAAAGGATGTTTCTACTGAAAATTCATATGGGTGTATTTTTAGTGAGATTTTTATAGTAATCGTAGATTAGACTTAAAATTGTTTTGGTTTATTTAGGGTATCCATAACTTTAATGGGGTAAATAGAATTTTCCAAAACTAATTTACACTGAGAAAATTATCCATATCATACTTTTAATTCGTATTGTTGTGAACTTTTATTATTTGTTTATTTTTTTAAATTAAGTGTGTGGGGATTCAAATTTTATATTTTTTTAATAAAGTTAGATATAAAATTACCATTAGATTATGTCATGCAACCACTTATATAGTGTTAATTATTATGATTATTGTCTTACATAAAAATATTTCAATAGGTTTTGGTTCCCTTGTCACAAGAGCCAAATGCATGGCTATGCAAAAAAGGTATAGATATTTTGCTTATAGATTATGCATTATGTTTTTTTTCCCTTTGAATTTAGGGAGGGAGATTTGAACTGTACATTTTATGATGGAATCAGGTGTAAAATTACTGCTAGGCTCTAATTGAGAAAGTGGATTTTTAACTGGAGGAATTTAGGAAAGGGGTTTCGAATTCCACACTTTATGGTAGAGTCAAATGTAGAATTACAGCTAGGCTCTAATTGAAAAAGTGGATTTTTAATAAGAATATTCACGATCATGATAATGAAAAGTGATACTTTTAGAAATAGTTTTCCAAGGAAAAAAAAAAAAAAACCCCCCTACTGTCAGGTGTCTGGAAATTTTTTTTTTTTTTTTAATTGGACGAGCACCATGACCTTAGTCCTTACTCAACGGTTTTTACAAATTTTTTTAACAAATATTATTGTTAACTATCATAAAAAGGCACAAAAACTTAAAGACTAATATACAATTCCTCCTCCTCATTATCACCTATATAACTAATCCAAAATCTAATCAATAGGCAACACAAAGAAAACAATACATAAACCCAGGTCAAAAATTATATACAAAGATAAAAAATAATAATAATAACGAAGCTTTAGAACCAACAATAACAACAACAATAACAATAAAAATCCGAGAAGTACTTGGACACTAGCGGTCGCAGTAGCGGCGGAAGAGACAGTGGTAGTGGCTGGGTCACGACGGACATTATGGCGGGACGGGTATGGCCATGGGAGTCGGCGGTAGCGGCAACATTGAGGGAGATAGGAGTGAATATAGAGAGTGAGGAAGAGAGAAATGGAATTTAGAGAGGGGGGGGGGGATTTGAGAGAAAAATTAGAGAGGGATGGAAGAGAGAGAATTTGACGAAATGAGTTTTTTGGAGGAGGGATTAAGGGAATGTTCAAAATTATAAAAAGAGGAGAGAAATTTTCATAATTTGTAATTAGTAGAAGAATGAGCATGTCCATCTTTTTCAGAATGTTTTGATGGTGGTTTATAACAAAAAAAAATTTACCGGATTTTTGTCACAAAACCGTCGTTATCAAATTAATGTTTTTCTCACAAAACCGTCGTCAAACGCTTAAATTCCATGACGGTTTCGGAAGATCTCCATGCCTCTATTTTTTTAAAAATTTTTTTACATTCAATGACTTTTTTCCAAAAAAAAAAAAAAAGGGCTAAAACTACATTCAATGACGTTTTTAACGAAATCCTCATTTAATTTACTATATATTTGTTGTAATGTAATGAAGTGTTCAATTAAACCCAACACTACAGAGCTCCACATGAACAATCTAAAATTTTTTGATTAGTTTAGATCACACATTCTAAATAGTGACAGGATCCAGGATTTTCACTCAGCGGAGACATAAATAATTCCAAAATTGATAAGCTAAAATACTATAAAAATATTGAAAAATTTATTCAAAAGGGTACACACTATGAAAAGAGAGAAGATGAATAGAAGAAGAAAAGAAATGATTTTGGAAGCCGAAGCAAAATGAAGGGAAGAGAAATGAAGAACGCTTCATTCTTTCAAAAAGGCATACTGTACTTTTGTAGGAATTTAGAGTGAGTGTTGGCACAAAAGTATTGCACTAGGCTTTCCTTGATCTCTTGATAAGGATCCAGGTGCACGTGGAAGTAGTTGAAACAGATTCCCATGCAGTAAAAAGAGAGAGAGATGGGAAGAAAAAAAAAGATAGAGACAAGAACAGTAAACGAATTAAATACGTTTATATATATTATATATTATATTATAATAAGTTAATAACCAAATAAAGCTCAAACACATGAAGTCCAAAAAGTGGGGGCACAACACAAATGAAGCCCAAGATTATGTACTGAGGGCAAAGCACAGATGAAGCCCAATATACGTAGTGGGGGCGTGGGGGCACATCCTTAAAAGATATTATACACAATTGTATATTATCTCAGCCTTCTCATCTCAGCGGGACACTTGCCTCCACTGGTCCTGTTATGCATCCGTATCTGGATGTGTAGGAATATGCATTTTGATGTTCCTTTAATCATTTTATTCAATGAAAATGTGTGTTTTTGATTGTTTATATTTAAATAGTCATCAAAATGTATATTAATTAAAGAGAGAGTATTGGTAAAAGTACATAGAAAAAAAAAAAAAAGATAATGGATGAATAATATTTTGAGTTGATCACAATAAATATGTGATCTAAATGCACTATTATTATATAGTGAGCGATTTACTTTTATTTATATGAAAAGAGATAAACCTCATACCCCTTAAACAAGGATTCTTGGATAGAGTTTAGATACTTTTAGGGTCTCACTAGAGATATCATAAAAATACAGGTCACGCCCGTCAACATGCATTAATAGTTTCATCCATCCATGCAGTCAGTGACAGTGACAGAGCTAGACAAAAATTATAGTAGGGTGCAAAATAAATGACATCAATGTATAAAAACTAAATGATAAAGTTTTAATAGGGGCTGTATGAAAGTTTTTAATTTTCACTGAGGGCTATATGGAGATTTTCAAATTTTTTTAAGGGCAAAATAGAAAAATCATAAAATTTTTGAGATAAAATTAGAAAGAAAAAAAATTCAGTGTGGGTTATAGCCCCCACTTGCCTTTGACCCACATCCACCCCTACATGCAGTGTGTTTACTTCATCATCATTGACGTATTTCTTGTTATTTTTTATAACACAAAACAAAAAAATACTGAATTATATATGATCTATACGTTTTTTAATATTCCTGTTTAATATTTGATTGATTACCATATCTATATATAATATATATACATGAAGAAAAAAAGAGAAGAAAATTTGATATTTCAACAACATCTCCTCAACTAAATTTCGAGAGAGAGAGAGAGAGAGAGAGAGAGAGAGAGAGAGAGATGGCTTCATATCTTGCGAGAAAGAGAGAGAAAGAGAGACCAAAGCCCTTCACAAATGTAGCTAAAGTACTGACTTATGTTTTATTACTTAAAAAGTAGCCTTATCCATTTGAGAGAGGAGAGAGAGAGAGATGGCGATCGTATCTTGCTTTGAGCAATAATGCTCATTTATGGCAACAACTAACAACTAGTGGATCTCTGCTTTCCATTTCCCAGAAAATGACCAAATCCCATAATAAATGTAGCTAAACTAAAAGATTCATTTTCTTTTTATGGTTAGCTTATAGTTATAGCATATGTAATATGTATACGTGTTGTTGTATATGAACAGATAATTGCAGACCATGACATTACTTCTGATGAACTGCAACCTGGCCCAATAACATCTCTGGAAAATATATATTATATGGATATAATGAATAGAATGATTGTCTGTCCAATTTGCGTATGCAAAGAACGAACAAATTAACAAAACAGAAATTTCAAGATAACAAGACTGCATACATACATAGATATATATATATATATATATATATAACTACGTGGATATCGCTCCATAAATATGTATATATATCTAGCTTGAAGGTGAATTTAACATTTTGTGGTGAGTTAAACGTGACATATCCACTAAATATGCAACCACATATTGTTTTGTAACATGGCACCTCAAGTACCTATGAAAGTCATTCCTTTTTAATAAAACAAATACTGAACAATTAGTGTTCTGACTATATATATATAGAAACTGGCAACACGAAAGAAGTTAACTAGAAATAATCTTTGTCTTGATCTATGTACATCAAACATATATATAAAGAAAAAGAATATATAAGTTAAAATGTTTTGATCGACACTGATATCAATTACTCTCTTACTAGTTAGAGAAAAAAGATATATATATATATATATATATATTACTAGAATATGATGAAACCACACAACAAATATATATATATATATTTGTATTTTAGAAATTATGAATACTTAAAATTGGAGTCCCTAACATATATATATATATTAAGAATTATGATTTTTTTTACATATATTTTTTAAACAAGACAAGATCAAACCCGCAATCTCTCTCCTCGAGCCTTACCCTGAAGCTCAATGCCGCTTGACGAAATGTTCTTAAGCTTATATTATTACCAGCTTCTCATGTGACAAATTAATAAACAACAAATTAATCTTCATGCAGGCTAATTAATTTAGTTATTTTCTACCGGACCAAAAACAAAATTAGCAAGCCAAATTTAAAGGAGTGGCAGTGGTAGGTATTACTTATAAATGTAGCGTATTGAATATAAAAATAGTCACCACGTGTCGCTGACTGATACCTCCATACAATGGACAGAGATATTTTTTTCGTGTCGATTATATATTCTCATCCATGAATATATATCATCATTTCATTAAATATATTACACAGTTACATATAGAAACCATGGAAATTCCGTATCCTACTTTCTTTAGATCCTATATATATATATATATATATATGCAGCCTAAGGAAGCTAGAAAATTAGCATAGTTATAATAAGTTTATTCCGTTCCCATACTTGAAAAAAATAATGGCTTTCTCTCTTTCTTCTTCAACGTCCTTCATCCATCCTCACCTCCAGCCTTTTGTTGCCAAAATGACTCTCTTTGATACCTTTTTGTTCTACGTTAGTGCTCTCTCTCTCTATAGTTATATATATATATGTATATATATATTTGTCTTTTTTTGTTCAAACATGTTTGGTCTTGTACAGTTGTAAATGGTGTGTTCATATAAATAAATACGGAAATTATGTTTGTGACAGTATTAATTGATTAGGTATAAATGTACTTATACATGTGCTTATGGGTTTAGGTTATACACTTTTTGGACAAGTTGGATTTATGGCACAGACTACCGGTTCTACTGGGAGCAGCATACATGGGGATTAGGAGGCACTTACACCAGCGTTACAATCAATTGCACGTCGGACAAATGGCCGGAAAAGAATACGACAACGGAGAGATTTGGTACCGGACAGCCGACGGGAAATGCAATCACCCCTGCGATGATTTGATCGGCAGCCAAGGAACATTTTTTGGCCGCAACATGCCTCCGTCGACTTCAGGATATGGGGTAAGCGGTCAACTAAAATGTCTTGCTTAAAATTGCAATTATTTCAGCTCTTTTTTTTTTTTTTTGGGTGTTTTGAGACCTCTCATACAATAAATAGATTAGATCTTAATAGTTAAGAATTAAGCTTTTGAAATTGTAAGTTGACATATAATTGATCATGATATAGTTTACAGAGATAGTCTACAAAAAGTTGACACTTTTTGTTAACAAACTGTAAAGATAGAAGTCATTAGATGTACTATAAGATATCATGATTAAGTTAGTACCTATTTAATATTCTCTTATTTTTTCTATCCCAACAGAATACTTGATCATATAGTTGAGAACTATCATGGGTTTTTGGACTTTCAACCTTTTTATTTTTTCAACCGCGTCTGTATCATTGTTTAGGAGAGAGATATATATATATATATATATATTTATAGATATCTTTAACTAGTCAAGGGGTAGGCAATTTATGTCAATTAGGTGTGTTATGATATATACAACGGTAGACGGGGTAGGCGTATACTCTGCATACATATGAAGTGGGGTTCACGCAACAATTGTGAGAACACAGGTTGTCGTGTCAAATAACTTTAGCTAAGAATATATAATTTCAAAAATAAGCAAATTAAGAGTGAGGAAGAAGAAGAAGAAGATAGAATACGAAAGGAAAGGGAGAAAAACAAGAGAGGGTACTAATAGAATGCAAACGCAGAGTTACGCACACATATATATTTATATAATATATGTATGTATATATTGTTACCAAACTTTTGAAAAGATCCAACAAGTACCCCTTTAAGTATATTTTTCTCTATGTTTTGGATTTAGCGAAAACTCAATGGATACTTTGAGCACATCTTAGGTTGTCCAATCTAACTTCAATTGTTTTTTGTCTTTTTTTAAAAAGATTAACTCAATTTTATTATTCATAACTTCAATTGTAATCTAAAAACTCAAACTTAAAAGTCCATGACTTTGATATTTGAGGTTTTTTTGTTTCCTTTCTTTATAGAATTTCAAAACAAACAAAATAAGATCTATACAGATTTTTTTTTTTAATACAATTTAAGTTTTAACACTTTTTAATTTCAATAAGCCAAATGCTCAATTTTAAAATTTAACTCAACTCCAACCAAAACAACTCTAAGTATCAACCAATCAAACACAATATATAGTTCAATAGAGTTAAGTAGGTTTTTCCTCCTTGTTAAAGTTCATATATATTTGTCTTAAATATAGGTATATATATGTTATTTAGTAGGAGTACTTATATATATATGTGTTTTTGGACTTCCAACTTTTTTTAGTTTCAACCACGTCTATATAAATGTTCGATACATTTACGTCTTCACTTGTGAATAAGGTGTAACACTGAAGGATGTCGACGTGCTTATATGTGTGCGTGTGTGTGGATATATTCATATATATATGAAGTAGGATTCACGTGTCAATTGTGCTACGAGAAGTGAGAACGCATGCTATCGTGTCAATAACAACTTTAGCTGCGAATAACATATAAAAATAAGGAAAAAAAAAATAAATGAGAGAGAGAGAACACGCATATATATACAATTATTAAGTTCGAAATATATACACACACGTATTAATCAAAATAGTTTAGATAGTTGCAAAACAAGTAATATGCTCAGTTTTTATCATAGATTTTAAAAAAATAAATTTAAGTAGTCAATTCAATTTTATTATGAGAGAAAATATTAAAAAAAAAACTTTTTAAATAGTGTCAAAAAATAGCCTACAGATAAAGATTCAAACGGGGCTTAATTAATATATTCGAAGAGTCTTGAAACAAATATGCCAAAAATATATAATTTATATATTACTCATATTTAAAAGTATGAATGCATTATAAATGGATCAATATATATATATATATATATATATGAATCACGATAATATTGAGAAGCATTAATTAGCTAGAGCACTGCAAAAGCAGGACTGGCTCTGAGTCCCGCCAAGACGGTGGCCAGCAACCAAACATCTAAGCCGTTTAATGTTAAAGGTCCCACGTCTGAACATAGTATTTATACTGTCTACCTAATTCATAGGACAAGAGTAAAATGTTTGCAACTTGCTTCTGTGCATCTACTAATTAGCTCACAAGTCGTCGATAGAGACGTTGCGTTTTTTTCATTACAAAATATAAATAATATATACCTTTGAGTCGACTTCTTTTCAATCTCAAGTCAACGACTCCAGCTTTAATGATCATGACTAGATCATCGTCCTTGTTATCTTCTTATGCAACACTGAATTATTATCCTCTCTGATCAGTCTTCGCGTGTAAGGACACTGAATAAAGTTGCTTGATTTTCTTTTCTTTTCTTTTTTCTTTTTATTTAAAAACAGTAAATAACAATTTTCAGAAAATGTTTAAAATAAATAGTAAGTTTAAAACATATAGAATAAATAATAGATCTATCATGTAAATGATTTATTTATGTTAGATTTATTTACTATATAATTTATTTACGCCTTGTAAATATGTCATTTACTTATAAATTTTTCATTTATCTAGTAAATCTACCATTTACTCCAAATATTTTAAAATACACTATTTGTTACAATTTTCTTTTTTTTTTTTTTTTTTTTGCGTTTTTGTGGAAATTTTATTTAATAGTAGTTTTCTGTAAATAATTGAAGTAAATAACATATTTATAAAATATTAGAAGTAAATTAATTTGTTATTTACTTCTAGCAAATTTACTTTTAGTAAATATATTATCTACATAATGGGTATATTTTTGCTTTATATTTCTTATAGTTTAAAAAATCTGTTAATTACTTTAATTATTTACCGACTGCTATTTGCTTCTTTCTCCTTTTTACTGTACTTTTTTAGTAAGATATGTGTATTTTTTTTTAATATTTTAAGCTGGTTTTAGAATCACACCATTTTTTTTTATTTTATAAAGCTCTAATCATTATATCATATTATAATCATATCTTACTGTATTTTTATTTTTTATTTTTTGAAAAGAGCGTGGCAATTTTCTTATCGTAATAATTTTTTGGCTTGTTAAGAAATTAATTTCAACCCTAATTTATTTGTAATTTATGATGTTGTTGTTTGATAAAATATGAAAATCTAGTTGTTATCTTCTACAGATACTGGAGCCTCACCCAATGATAGTGGCGTCAAAGCTTTTGGAAAGGAGGCAGTTTATAGATAATGGAAAGCAGTTCAACATAATAGCCGGCTCATGGATACAATTCATGATACATGACTGGGTTGATCATTTGGAGGACACTCAACAGGTATCAAGTACATGACTATATACCTTAGATATTTTCGGAAAATTTAGGATTAAATTGCCAAAAAAGAATTCTTTTGTAATTAGAGAAATTAGGTGAGGAGTGTTTTGACCCTCTCTTAAATTGAATAGCAGAACTTTTTTGTTTAAAAAAATGGCATATGACCGTTATAATAGTTGATACGATCGATATATGATTGACCATATTGATGATTGACTCCTAAGTCAATTTGGGATTGACTAACCAGTTAAATACTAATTGATGTCGGTCAATTAATTGTTGACCACTTTTAAGAAAATGTATGTCTGATTTCCTAATTTAGTAAAGCTTGTGACATTTATTAAAACAATGCTTAAACAAGTTTCATTTCCGCAAGTATCTGCCTTGGTATTATTCAGCTCTTAATTAATTCACCTATTTGAAGTGCTTTTAGTTGAAAAGTGGTTATCACTTGTAGACAATTTTAGAGGGATAAATAAATAAATAATGGATTGACTTGACTAGAAAGCAAGCTAGAGAAGGCAAATTAATGAATTATATTGATCATGTTAATTCTTGCATGAACCATGAAATAGGTGGAGATTAGTGCTGCAGAAGAAATTGCAGGAGGGTGTCCTCTGAAGTCATTCAAGTTCTTTAAGACCAAGAAAGTTTCCACAGGTTCAACTCAGATAAAGACTGGACATTTAAACACAAGAACTCCTTGGTGGTAATTGCTTAAACCCCCCCTCCTAAGTTTTTTTAAACACACGAACTCCATGGAGGTCCCACTCCATTATTGAAAACACGACTCAAAAGTCGTAACGCAAAGAATTTAGGCAAGAATTTAGAGTTCCTAGCAAAACAATTCCGAGCTGGCATGCCGTATTTCAGGGTAGTTTAAGGATATCGCGTGTTTCTTTCACTTGGATTCCATTAGTAAGATATTGTGTATTGCTTGCTTAAACAGAAAATAATTTTTTCCTAGCATTTGACTAGGAGTGTACAATTTGAGCAGGGATGGCAGCGTCCTTTATGGGAATGATCATGAGGGAATGAGAAGAGTAAGAACATTCAAAGATGGGAAGCTGAAGATCTCAGGCGACATGCTTCTTGAGCATGACGAGAAAGGAATTCCTATCTCCGGCGACGTTCGAAATTGCTGGGCTGGGTTCTCCCTCCTTCAAGCTTTATTTGTCAAAGAACACAATGCCGTCTGTGATATGCTAAAAGTATGTTTTTTTTTTTTTTTTTTCTTTTCTTTTTATTATTCCATATCTTTCATTGTCAAATCTTTATTAGTTTTATCATCTCTTATTGGAAATCAATATTATGAAAACATATAGTTAGTTGGTGATGCTTTTGTTAGGGTTTTTATACTATTGTCCCTCAAATTTGTCGAAGTTTTGACAACTTATCCTCAAACTTTTAGTTTTTGAAATTTGCCTTTCCGAACTTTCTAAAGTATTGCAAGGTCCTTGCTATAATTTACTTTACTTCTTTTTAAATTGATGATGGAAAACACATGTGTGCCACATTTAGGGACAAAAAATCTCACTTCTAATAGAAATTTTCCAAATTCAATTTCAGACACTTCTGCAAGTCTTCCAAATTAAAATCCTAAACGCAAAGAAAAATTAGAAAAATGGGACATATTGCTACAAATTAGAAAGTTTATAGGGGCAAGTTGACAAGATTAGAAATTTGGGAAGCAAGTTACCAAAGTTCATCTTCTAGAAATACGCATGCAGCATTTTGATCAAAATATAAACTCCATGTAAAAGAAAGAAATGTTTTGATTTACCTAATAGATTAACCATGGCTTTTTTTTTTTTTTTTTTTTTGGTTTATAGGTAAATCACCCAGATTTTGATGATGAGAGGCTCTACAGGCATGCAAGACTAGTGACTTCAGCTGTCATTGCTAAAGTCCATACAATAGATTGGACTATTGAACTCCTTAAGACTGACACTCTTGTGGCAGGGATGAGAATCAACTGGTAATTGCGGCAGTTAAAAAATAAAATCACCTTTTAGAGACGACAAATGTCATTGCTAAAAACCAAAAAGTCACCGCTGAAGGTTATTAGCGACGATAATGTCGTCATGCTTAGAGAAAGCAAAAAGAAATTAAAGGCAGTTTTTTCTTATAGTAACTATGGGTACAAACTAGGACAAATTAGACACAGAAAACATAACCTACATTTTTGGTCAAAACAAAAAATCTGGTTAATTTGACATCTTTTGATCATAAACTATGTTGTGATGTACCAAAAGAAGTTCTACTTCGAAATTATGATGCTTATTAGAGCTTAATTTTAGATATAGTCTTGAATAATATTGTATGTAAACCATTTGTATTTGTTGTGAGTAGGTATGGATTATTGGGGAAGAGATTTAAAGATCTGTTTGGGCATATTTGTGGACCAATACTTAGTGGATTGGTTGGCTTGAAGAAGCCCAGAGATCATGGAGTTCCCTATTCACTAACTGAAGAGTTTGTGAGTGTATACAGAATGCATTCACTTTTACCGGACAAATTTATCCTTAGGGATATCAAATCTACCTCTTCAAAAGATAAATGCCCTCCTATTCTTGAGGAGTATGTAATATCTCTCTATCTATCTTTTTTCTCTCTACTTACCCTTTTCACGGATATGTATTAAATTAATTAAAATGTTTACAGGATTCCGATGGAGCAAATGGTGGGCAAAGAAGGAGAGAAAAGGCTGTCGAAAATCGGAATAGAGCAAATGCTTGTATCAATGGGTCATCAGGCTAGTGGAGCAGTCACATTATGGAACTATCCATCATGGATGAGGAACCTCGTAGCCCACGATGTCGATGGAGATGATAGACCGGACCGCGTTGATATGGCTGCCTTGGAAAGTAAGACTAGGACTAACCGTGACGTTTTTTGCCATCACTCATGTGATTTTACATATTTTACATATTGGCATGTTGATAGTAGTGTGTCATGCTTCAAGTAACATAAAATCGCTATAGTGACATTCATACCTACGTTTTAGCACTACTTAAGTGATGATGCATAACATAATTCTTAATTCTAGCTTAATTTTCTCCTTTATTTTTTTTTTCCTTTACATAATCTACTAATAGAATCCTAATTCGTTATTTGTTGGACATGTACAGTTTACAGAGATAGAGAGAGAGGAGTTGCTCGGTACAACGGGTTCAGAAGGAACTTACTGATGATTCCCATTAGCAAGTGGGAAGATTTGACGGATGACAAGGAAGTTGTTGAAGCGCTCCGTGAGGTTTACGGAGATGATGTTGAGAAGCTTGACTTGCTTGTCGGTCTACATGCCGAAGAGAAGATAAAAGGCTTCGCCATTAGTGAGACCGCTTTCTTTATCTTTCTGCTTGTTGCATCGAGGTACGTTCCTACATCGACGAATCGGTAGATCAAACGTTGAGTCTTTTGGTAAGCTCTATGTGAAAGTTGCTCTGATTGATCTAATATGATGTTCTTAATTAGGAGGCTAGAAGCAGATCGTTTCTTCACAACCAACTTCAACTCGAAAACCTACACAGAGGAAGGTCTTAAATGGGTTAACACGACAGAGACCTTAAAAGATGTGATAGATAGGCATTTCCCGGACATGACAAGAAAATGGATGAGGTGCTCTAGTGCTTTCTCAGTGTGGGACTCCATGCCAATTCCTCCAATCTATCTACCATTATATTTGCGACCAGCTACCTAGTTATATCTAATGTGTGTGTGTATATATATATATATGTTTTGTTCTTTCTTCCTTTTCTTATAGTTACATACATACATATATATATATATATAAATATGTACATGTTAAAATTTATATGTACTTGTGACATAAACCATTATCATACAAATAACTTTTAAATAAAACAGAAATCCTAAAAGATGGTAGACCAAATAACTTTCAAGTTTTTCTTTCATGCATGGAAAGTACACATAACTTTTACTCATAATTCAGGAATCATAATTAGATGATCAGAGAGAGCGATGAGTCTAAGACCTTATTTGACACATTGTCTTAAATTGCAAAAAATTAATTTCAATTGAGAATCTAAAATGAATGAGTAATTTAAAAAAAAAAAAAAAAGAAATTAAGTGAATGTAGTATTGATGTTCAAAAAAGTGAACCTTACATTTGATTGTGAGTTGAAGTTTCTACACCCAAGACACTGTGCTGAACATAATGCAAGTTAAAAAAGGAGGAGTGGAAAGCGTAAAACAACAAAACCACGTCTTTTATTTAGCCAAAAAAATAAACAAGACCACATCATGTATAAGGACTTCAGCAAGTTAAGAGCACAGAACGACAACATACGTAGACGACTGGGGTGTTTGGAACGATGATTCCAATTGGAGTTTTTCAATTGTTTGTTGGGTTTTTTTTTTTTTTTTGTCTTTTCTCTAAAAATAAATCAGTGTTCACATTTCCAAATTTTCTTAACGACTTAAACTTTATTTCTTATTTTAAATCAAAATAAGATGATTTTTTTTTAAATAAAACATTATATAAAACAATGAGAGAAACGATACATTTTAAGTTTTTTAGGGTGTTTGGTGGAGTAGTTTGAGTCGAGATTTTTAAGTTTCAATAGTAAATTTTTTTGAATTTTCAGAAAAGATAAAAAACTTTTTGGGAAAAAGACAAAAACTTTTTGAAAAAAAAGATAAAAAAAAGTTTGAGTTGAGTGGTTTAAAAGGAGGAGTCAAACACCCCTTTTATACTATTTAACTATCTTAATTTATTTTCAACTAAATATATAATTTTAAGGCTCCGTTTGGTTCACCAGTTTGAGTTAGAAATTTTAAGTTTCAATAGTAATTTTTGTTGACTTTTCAGAAAAGACAAAAAACTTTTTCAGAAAAGACAAAAAACTTTTTAGAAAAAGGACAAAAAAATCAGTTCAAACTAATAGTTTGAACCGACAAACCAAACATGCACTAAACATTCATTCATTTCAAATCAAAATATTTTAAAAACTCCAATTTCAATTGATGTTTCAAAGGGACCAGGTTTCTAAGTGGTAACTCAAAAAGGAAGTCAAATTGATCTCAAACTTTTAACCATTGCTTCACCGGTTCACCATTTTCCCAATAACAGAAGGCCGTGTAGAACACGCGCGAGAGAGGAGCGCGGTAATTGGCAATAATAGGGAAAGAGCGGGTCTCCAAAATTCAACAAAATTTCGCGGTTAAAAGGAGGAATTGGAAAGACGGTATTGCCCTTGCAGGCACATGCAGCTCTCATCACAGTCACGTGAGTTTAGCCAACTCTCAAATTTCCGCCCTTTTGCCATTTGCTCTTCTTCCCGCCAATTTCTCTCTCTTTTTACCTCTCTTCTATGGTTCTTCATTTCCCGTCAGCGCCATAGAAATTAAAAAACATAATACATTTATATATATATATTTATGTCCATGTATATATATATATATAATATATATATAGAGAAAGAGAGGAGTGAGAAATCCTCAGTAATTAAAAAAAAAAAAAACAGCAAAACCCCAAAGGGAATAATCCGAGCAAAAATGGGTATCAAAGATCTTCTCAGATTCATGAAACCTTACATCAAACCCATTCACATAAAGAAGTACTCTGGAATGCGCGTAAATACACCATTTCCTCTTTCTGATTTTCCTGGCGCCCCCCCCCCCCCTTTTTTTTTTTTTTTTGAATGGTTCAATTTCTGGGTCTGAAATCTGAAAATCTACGTATTTGCAGGTGGGTATAGATGCATATTCATGGCTTCATAAAGGAGGTAACTTTCTTAAATAGTTTTTTTGAATTTTCTTGTCTTTTTTTTTTTTGGGTGAAACTTCTGAAAATGAAGAAAAAATGAAATAATAATTGGGGTTAGTTTTTGGCAGCGTATTCGTGTAGTATGGAGCTGTGTCTGGACTCAGATAGTGAGAAGAAATTAAGATACATTGACTACTTTATGCACAGAATCAATCTGCTCCGTCATTATAAGATTACCCCAGTTGTTGTTTTTGATGGTGGCAATATTCCCTGTAAAGCTGAAACTGAGCAAGACCGTCATAGGCACGTTTCTCATCTTTATTTTTTTTTATTTTCAAGTTCCTTGTACTTATATTTTTCAATATATCGCCAAAAAAAAGATGTAATTTTGAATGTAATTTTTTTTAAATTTGAAATGGTTCAGGAGAAAAACAACTAATCGGGATTTGGCTATGGAGAAGCTAAAAGAAGGGAATGTTAGTGCTGCTTCTGAGTTCTTCCAGGTATTGCTTTTCTCATTTTCAGAACTTATTTGTGGATGCATTTTATTCGGTTGGTTTTGGTTATAACAGTAGTGTGCTCATATCTGGGTTCAGATTGATGTTAGCTTTTATTTTCTTATGCCGATTTCTATAATTGTTGTGCCCATTTGAACAATATTTACAGTGGTCCGCTCTTAATGCAAGCTATGTCTACTTTAGCTCACTTTAAGCCGTTCCAGAATTTTACCATGAAAAAATACAAAAGAATCAAACACGTCTTTTGTCCCGGACTCATTGTGCTTCTCTCTAATCAATCTAAGGTTGGTTCAAGTGCTAACTCAGGGTCAGGGCAATAGTTAGGCTTCACAGAACTTGACAATATAGCCAATTAAATTTGAATTTTTTATTAACAATTCAAAGGAAAAAAATTGACGTGCAAAAAATTTGATTTCAGAAAATAAGAAATGAGGTTGTTATGTGTAACCAGCTACCTGACTGAGCGACAGATTGTGAGTTAGAGGTTGACTTTGAACTTGCACTGTTTTCTGTTGTAACATCCTCTTACTTTCTTCAACTAAGATTCAGAATATCTATTCCTGTTTCCCATCAAGTAAAATTTAATGTTTGTTTTATTTCTAAATAATTCATTCATCTGTGAATGATCTTTGCGTTTGTTTTTCACTTGTAGAGGGCAGTGAGCATCACTCCGTCAATGGCACATCAACTGATACAGGTGAGGTTGCCACACACACACACACACACACACATACAATTAATAATCAAGTTCAAGAATCAATTTTTGCTTCACATTTTGTTTAGACAATTTCATGCTAATGATTTTTAATGATGTCTTTGTGTACTAAACTTGACTCTGGCCTGCTAATAACTCGTGGACTGTGTATAAAATTTCAGATTTTGAGATTAGAAAATATTGAATTTGTAGTAGCTCCATATGAGGCTGATGCACAGTTGGCATACCTGTCCAGCCTCGAAGTAGAAAAAGGTGGAATTACAGCCGTGATTACAGAGGACAGTGATCTTATAGCTTACGGCTGCAAAGCTGTAAGGATTTTTCCTGAAATTTTGCAAATGGATGTTTACATACACTCCTTCATTGTTTGTTTGTACTTCTTATTTAATTGTTGGCTTTGTTTGTTGGGATTTACATTGGCTCTAAGCAGATTGCATTTAAGATGGATCGGTATGGCAATGGTGAAGAAATACTGCTAGATAATGTTTTTGATTCTGTGTCGGGTACACCTTCATTCCGAAATTTCGACAAGGAATTGTTCACAGGTTAGTTCACAGTGTTCTTTCTGAACTTCTTCTTGCGTGTTTTTGGTTACAACAGTTTCAAATTGTGAATGGAGTTTTAGGAAACAGATTGGATTTGAGCCTCATTGTAAGATCAGGCTTCGTTGTGAAATTTGATTTCCTTTCCGGGAAAGTGCTTACATGTCCTGAAATCTTTTGTTTTTTCATGAGAATAAAAGTGGTTCCGTGGTTTTTTTTTTTTTTTTTTTTTTCCTGAACTATGAACTCGCATATTTATCTACCATTTCACAGGTATGTGTGTCTTAGCTGGATGTGATTTCCTTCCCTCTGTTCCTGGAATCGGAATAGCAAAATCTCATGCTTTGGTATCCAAGTACCGGAATTTAGACCGAGTAAGTACAATGTTACGCTGGTCAGCGGATTTAATTTACTTTTCCAGGACGTAAAAATTAATAATAAATGAACTTTATATGCATTCCCTACTAGTTTTCTGTAATATTTTATAAATCTAGAAGT
Organism: Ficus microcarpa; assembly: GCA_025413485.1. Taxonomy (NCBI): domain Eukaryota; kingdom Viridiplantae; phylum Streptophyta; class Magnoliopsida; order Rosales; family Moraceae; genus Ficus; species Ficus microcarpa. Next base: position 28,877 of record JAINRI010000645.1, read on the forward strand.
GTAGGTGATGTTGCATGCTCACATTCTGGTTGCATGTTCGCAGGTTCTATCAGTTCTGAAACTTGAGAAGAGAAAGCAAATGCCCGAAGATTACCCCAAATCTTTCAGAGAAGCACTTGCAGTTTTTCGGCATGCTCTAATGTAAGTATAGAACAAAGACCATCTCTTTCAAAGACATCTATTTCAAGTTACATATGCTTTTAGTTAGTGACATATTCTGGCCTTTGATTATTGTTTCCGGCACAGATATGATGCAGAGACCAAAAAGCTCAAACATATGAGGCCGCTTCCAGAAGCACTTCTACAATCTCTAGATTGGGAGCTCGATTTCCTAGGACCGTATCCTTGTTTCTAATCTCTTTTTGAAAAAACAACAACTCGACATTTTAGGAACATCACTCTGTATAATAACATTTGGGGGAAAAAAAATTTTCTCATTGGTTGAAAAACTCATCACTGTGGGTGATATTTAGCATCATGTTCTTTCTATATCATTTCACATGTAAACTCCGAAAATAATCACCACCAAGGCTGTTTTTGCTCCACTTTTGGTGGTGTTTCAATGTGTTACTTTTTCCCTTGACCTATACAACTGGATTCAGTGAAATTCCTCCATCAGTGGCAATTGCAATTGCTGAAGGAAATGTGGATCCGATCAGTATGGAGGCCTTTGACCATGCCCCGATTGCAAGATGTCGTCGAGATCCAATTAGGATCCAAACTTCAGGTCGACCGCCAAGAGTCGAGGCTCCTGTGGTATCTGCAAGAGAGAGCTGCTTCGTGGCCTTCGCCAACCAAAAAGCCAGAGAGACAGATAGTACAGGCAAGTTGTCTCACAAACATCAAACGAACTCTTACAGGTTTCTTTACACTGTTAGATCGAGATATACGTTGAGTTTTTCATCATTAGCGAGTTGGACCTCAAACTTACAACTTTGGTATTTAGGACCCGAAATTTGAAAATCTTTAGCAATGTAGTCCTATTGATAACAGACGTTAATCAGGGTCTCAAATGCCAAAGTTATCAGGTTAAGGGTTTACTTGCCAACCTATGGGTTTAATTTTGTACGAAAATCATGATACATTCCATCCATTATTCCAAGTCCTTCAAGTTTCGGACCAGAATTGCAACAAATTTTCAAACTTAAGGTTCCATTTGCCAAAGTTGAAAGCTCGTGGGTATAAGTTTCCAACCATCTTTAAATTTATGGGGCACGAGTGTCGTCGGATATGGAGTTTCACTGCTTTTACATGCATGCTTGATTAAGTACACTGAGTAGCACAAATAAAGTCATACTCAAGCACCAATCTTGTTACTCATGCATGATTAGGTATTTATTTGTATGTTTGTATGCACGTGTTTGTGTGTTTACACGGTAGGTTTCTTACCGCTACAACTTATACACGATGGGTTATTGTTGCTTACAGAAAAGATGAATCCAATCTTGAATGAAGAGAAGTATATTAACAAAGTTGAAGCACTTCAAAAGTTGATCATGCCATCCACGGTTCATGAAGTGATTGAAACTAGAACAGTAACGGACATCCCGCTGAAGGTTCCTGACAATAATCCATTCAAGAGACAGAAATTTGATCAAAATCATTCCGATCAAATAGGAAGTCAAGTTTCAGGCTCCAGTCAGGTTGAAGATTTAGACAATTCTGTTATCTCTAACAGTACTAACATATCACAGAAAGTTCTCGAGACTGGTGCCTCTACGAAAAGGAAGCTCGAAGACTTAACTGTACCTGAGGTGGAAAAAGTTAGTGAACCGATTTCAGTGGTGACCAAGGAAGAGAATTCAGAAGTTTTGTGCATGGTTTCTGAATCCCAAGAGAGTGTAAATTCCAAGGCAAATAAGAACGCTGGTGGTGGGAAAAGGAAAGGGAAAATTGGAAAACTAAAGAGTAGCATCTCCAAGAGTTCGGATACTAAAAAGAGCACTATCTTGAACTTCTTTTCTCGTGTATAATTCAATTTTAAGTTGTCCTTAAAGTATGGCGATTCTTTTATAGTGCCGGGAGAAGAATTTGACACCGATGCCTGGAGTATGATATATGAGACTTTGATACGATAACTTGAGAATTATGAACGTTGGAGTTGCAAAATATGACCACCCATGCTGGGATGGCATCTTAGAAAGACCAAATTATGCCCTGACATTTTTTTTGTTCTCGGGCTGGTTTCCTTCGGCTTTTCATTCAATAATTTTTTTTGACAATGATTTTTTTGAAATGGAATTACTTGACAAGTTGGAGAAAGTGGACACTCAGCAGTTCCATTGGTAGAGTTGTATGTAACACTGCCTCAAAGACTCCTGGGCAGTCTGGATAGCTCTACTTGTTTCTTTGAAGCAGTTTCCGAAACCAATAAGCAGACATCTTTGGAAACCTCTTGAGGTTGTTGTAATCTACATGGACTATCCCAAATCTTGAAGTGTAGCCCGATCTCCACTCGAAGTTGTCAAGCAAAGACCAAGAGAAGGACACTTAGCTCCATCAATTGCCTTCTTTAGTTTCGTCAAGTAGCTCTTGTAGAAGTTGGTTCTTGTGGTGTCATGCAATCCTTGAGCAAGTGTCACATTGCCCGTATCATCCATTCCTGAGAGTTGAACCATAAGAATGCAAGTGGGAACCAATTTCGATTGCATTTTTTTTCCTATTGGCAATGATCATGGTGTTTTACCAAAAATGAAAGAAAGGATCGGAGAACAATGATCAATGAAGAATTTTTCTTTATAAAGTTTTCAGATAGCAATACAGCCAGGTTTCCATAACTCTCTTTTATGTAGATTAGACCCTTGTACAAACCCCATTATACTTTGGAAGTCATGCTTATATGAAATGAATGTGTGAATAGTTTATTGGAATTTAAATTAGGACCAATAGGCAGTCCATTCTTCTCAACCGCAAGGTTAAAGAGAAATGCATGCAAAGAATTAAAATGAATTGATTACTTGACTTACGTATTATTAATTATGATATGCTTTCTAAGATCAAGTGGGGAAAGCCTATAAGCAAATCGTGCATTCGAGTCTTGCTGATACCCCAAGACATTCGGTTTTCACGTATATATACACGAGATTCACAGAGAAAGTAGCATCAGATTGTTAGAAACCCACTAGGTAGAACTCACCTTTGCAAAACCGGCTTGCAAGGGGAGGGGACCCAAGAGCTTATGAATCCACAATTTATCTATAATATTTTCTTGTAGGACAATTGGTATCTAACACAGATTTCAACACAGAACAATCAAATTCAGTTCTCTGTGTTTTGTCGTATATTCAAAGGAAATTGACGTACAAGTTGGAAGGTATTATTGCTTTCAGAAGATTATATCTTCATCATATATACATTATACATAACCAAATATAGTATTTTTCACTCTTTAATTCAATGTTACACTTCGAAGCAAAACATTGATTGCATCAAGCTTCGTCTTGATCATCACTGCCTCCGCCAAACATTGCAGCCATTTTCAATGCCAGATTTGCAGCCGTTTCTCTCCTCTGAAAATCGGGCATCAGCCTCAAACAGTGTGAAAGTTAGAGAGAGGAAGAAGAAATTTGAGACCGTTAAGAAATTGAGCTTCCATCTTAAAAGGTCAACCTTCTAAGTGGAGTGTTCCAATATCCTTATATGTCTGTTATTATTGTTATAAGTTTTCAATGTGGGACTAGGGTTTCTTTTAACCCTTAATATCCAGCTCCTCAAAATCAAAATGTGAACTCTCATCTACTTTCGTGCATTGGTTATGTTCTTCTACATATTGTGTCACTCGTTACTGTTGTCATGTAATGCAGCTGTTGATGCTGACAGTTGAATCTCCTTCCCATTGTTCTTGTATCCATTCTGCAGATCGCCATTTGAGTCGGAATTGCCTTGAGACACTGATCCCTCTGCATTTGAGGTGGAACTAGTACCACTTGCAGAAACCCATCTGTTATCCGTGTCAGCCCATGGTTCAGCAGAACCAGCTGACAAAATTTCACACTCAAGGTCGTAATCAGATTCTTCTTCGGACAAGTCTGAAAAGAGAGGATGAAAGATTTAGCACTCTGATTAACAATTCAAACACTAGCTAAAGGTAAATCGTGAAAAGACCTTCTCTTTCAGGCAATGATGGCTCGGTAATCTTATCTCTGGACTTTAGAATCATTCCAGGCCACATAGGAGCAGAGAGAGCACCGAGGAGACATTCAACTCCTTGTGAATCACCATCAGCTGACAAACCTGTCCACAAAAAAGTCGAGATGTATCTTCATCTCGTTTAAAACTAACACCAACAATTCGCCCTGACCCCAAACTAACTTAATATCTAAGTTCCGTCTGGGGAACCCAACGGGGAACTTCATCAGTAAGCATTAAGTATTTTCACTAGATGTGAGTAAGTCTAGATCTCAAACCACTTAACAACTAGAGCTTATGGTATAACTCCAACTTAGCCACAACCATGGACGTTCTTGCTCATAATACGACTCGAAGTGTTTTCCATAAATAACTGATATAATGGAAACACTGAACTGTTATGAAACAAGTAGTTATACTCCTCGCAACTATATTAACTATTATGTGAAACCCTATATTTTAAGCAGGTACTATCATTCTCTAGTTACATCATGTGTTGTATAGATACAAACTCGGCAAAACGATGAACTAGTTCGCTTATAATTACAAAGCATGCCAAAGCAGGTCAAGACAGGAAGGAAGAAGGGCCTTACATTTGTCGAAATCAGGGTTACAAGCACACGATTCAATAAACTCGATATTATGCTAGGTGTACCACTCCAAACATGACTTTCTAGTCTCCAATGAGGGCTCATCACCCCCTAACAAACTGCCTCCCTCGGTTTCAGAAATTCCATAGTCAACAAACTCTAAATGAGATTCAGCAAACGAATCTTCGGCCTTCAATAGGTGTTTTCTGTATTCAGAATGAACCGGATGGCCTGGAACAAGATCCACTTTGTTCCCTATGCACAACAAAATCTCAAACCTTTGAAGATCATTACGAGATACCCAATCTTGTAGGGCAACAAGAGACGATGGCTGCATAGAATGTCATAAATTGAAATTCACTTATACCAATCTTCGGGGTGGCATATGCAATGAATTCTAAAACATAGAGGGTAGTGTATTAAAGCATCAATAATTATCAAGCACGCCGAAGACTATGAAAAGGTCTGCAAGCTGAGTATACTCAAAAAATGACATGACAAGGGCTGGGAATGCAAAAAACGAAATGACCTACATCATTCGTGTCGAGGACCATGACAAGGGCTGCAAGCTGAGTATATGCTGGCAGGGTTGTAATTGAGAATCCGTCGTGAAAATGAGCAATGCATATGGAAACATTCTCAGTGTAGTATTTTGTGTTGATAGTCCAGCTGCCTGTGAAAAATCAACAACCAGGTGAGGAGTTGTAGCAGAATAAAGTATGAATTGGACAAACCTTGAGTATCACCTTTTCCCTTGGTCTAGTGGCTCGCAAAGTAAATATATGAAAATATGAAAAACAAACGAAGAAAAAAAAAACCTACCCAAGAAGTACTTCTTGGGATGTCGAATCAGATGTGTCATCAAAATTGATGGAGATGAATCGTACTACCATGTTTGCTTTCAGTTTCTTTGCACATCTCGGCAGTTTACTGAAAAATTTAAAGATCCAAAGAATTTAGAAGGATAACAAAGAGAGACAGAAAACGGCATACGCGAGAGGAGAGTGCGCTTGCCAACGTTAGGGGACCTGACAAAGATGATGCCTGGCATCTTTTCTAGAGACTTATGAGGATCATGGTCACCATTCTTCTCTTGTTGCATTTTTCCTTTTCTGTGACGAAATCCCAAATGACCACCCTACTGATTTAGAGATATCTACATACAATCTATATGAATGGATGTACAAGTATGAAAATGAATTTTGTACATGTGCACATAAGAATCTATCTTTTTTCCTATCTTCCTGTTTGTACAAAGATTGAGGTAGCAAGAAATTATGTTTTGTTCATTTGGTCATAATCCATAAAAATAAAAAGCAAAAACAAAATGTCTGAATCAAACTTCAGGGAAAAAAGAAATATTATTCATGTTAAATAGATATGAAAATATTCCAATTAGTGAAGAAATAACAGATAAAACTGAATGTTTAACGGTTGAAGATCCTTTGCAAATCAAAGATGAAATGACCAATTACAAAAGATCAAAATAATGTAGAAAATTGCCAATACAGAGATACCATCTCCGAATTCCACTACTTTCAAAAAAATCCGAAATGAAAATTTTAAATCTTTTACAGCCTTGTGAACGAAAACGAGGAAATTAACACTAATCAGACGAAAATATATCTTAAACTAACAATAATAAAATCAAAATCGAACAAATTCTAGATTCCCATGAGGCATAAAAACAAAGCATACTTATTGAGACTGTATTGAAATTTTGTAAATCTTTTAGTTATGGGCTGATGAGATGAGTACCTTTGAGCTTTGGCAGACTGAAGCAGCTCAAAAAAAAAAAAAAAAAAAAAAATAAATAAATAAAAAAGAAGAAGAAAACACCCAGTTTAAGTTTGATCTTTTTGCGGAGCCAGAGAATTTGGTGTTAATGAGAATTGCCTTGTTCTTCTCTTGTAGATGATTTAACTTCATTTGGCATTTAAGTTTAACTCCAACTAAGTTATTCTTTTTCATACCAAATTTTATTTTTTTCTTAAAATCAATAAAATTTTATTATTAATTTTTAAAAAATCAATAAATTTTAATTTAAAAATTTTATCTCCAACCGATAAACCAAGCGCAAACAAAGTTATCATTTAACCAAAAATAAAAAGTAAAAAAGCTTCATGCTAGCATCTTCCTCTCTCTCTCTCTCTCCACATAGCTTTACTTTTATAATATTTTAAAGTTTATTTTTTTAAGAAATAATTAAGATTTTAAAATTGATAATTAATCTCTAACTTTTCTTATTAAGTCCTAAGACAAATTTCAGGATAAATTAATCATGTTACATCAATGATTTACCTTATTCTATTCATAACACGATATGTGTTAAAATCCATTAACAATTTAACATAAGAGAAAGTTCAAAAGAGTTCCTAAATATAATTAAAGTTCATGAGGCATTTTAAGAGGAAATTTTCAAATTTATCCAAAATGTTATTTACTTTGTTGAAGCAAAAATAAAACTATATTAAACGGAGGTTTTATAACGTTATTTTTGGTTGATATTGGAATGGTTCCCAGCTATTTCTTATCATTGATTTTTTTCTTAATTAACTTTAAAACTGAATGCGATACATTGAAAGCAACATAAATATTCACTGAACACCAATTGAGTTAGCCTTAATAAATCTCTAAGTTACAAACAGATCTAATACACAACTTTCCAGATCCATCCTAAACAGGAAATTATTCTCCACAAAAGCTTTTGAAAGTACTAATTTTATTTACCCTTCACAAAAGATTGAAATTTGTTCAATTTATCTTATGAAAATTAAAATTCAGTCATTTTTTTGTTAGTAAACTATCAAATCACGTGAGAAAGAGAGCATCTATTACTAAACAGGAAAACAGAAAAATAACAAATAAAAAAAATAAAAAACAGGAAAAATGAAAAATTAAAGGGCTTTTATGGTTACTTCTCAACTCGCGCTGGGCATTTATCAACAGGATTTATTTGTCAAACTAAATACCTAAAAGCTTCATTTTCTTCAACTTGAAGTTCAAGGTGTGAAGTTAAATAAATACACAAAACCTTCATTTACAATTGCCCGAAAATGCTAAAGTTCCAAGCTCCTATAATGTTAGGTACAATTCTCCAGTACCTCCAGAACTGCCATTTGGATGCTGCTCTCTAGGGATTGCACAAGTTTGGCGGTTATGTCCGAGCATACCACACCTCCCACACTTATTTCGAGGAGATCGATCTTCGTTAGCCAATGTTTTCCTTTGCTTCTTTCGTCTTTCACTTGATAATCCATTTAGGTGGCGCTTTTCTCCCCCACTGTCACCATTCATAGCCACTTCTCTTGCCCTCCAAGCCTTCTCATAACTCAACTTCACCCCAAGTTCTCTTTGCACATCTTCGATGATCTCCTTTGGCTTATATATTCGGTTCATGCCTTGGCACTTTGACTTGATGAGTTGGCCAATCAGCCAACTATTAGCATGTCGATGCTCCGTATCACGAGTCTCTGTCAAGCAAGAATGATCCTTCACAAACTTTCTTATTTGGAACGATGTAGAGTCTCGTACTTTGACCGCACGAAGAATCCATTTACAATTTTCCTCTGTGCATCCTGCTACAAAGAGTTTTGTTGTTGATCTCTGCACTTTAAAGTTGAAATTTTCCCTAATAGCAAGCATACTTAGCTGTGCACGCAGCTCCTTCTTACTCAAGAATAATTGCCTTGTCTCCAACTCACCAGATTGATTTGCAGAACTTGAAGTTGAATCTCCCTTTGCCTTCACTGTTGTAGCTTTATTAGCAGTCGCAGTTGAAGCTTCTTTTCTTCTTGCAGTTGAGGTTTCTTTTGTAATTGCAGCTAAAGCTTCTCTCGTGGTTACCCACTCGGTAGGAGCGGTAGCAGGACCAACAGGGGTGATGGGATCAACATCAGCCGCATTATGAGTCCTTTGAGGATTCCCTGTACCAAGTTGAGGCTCAACTGACACATCTCCAGGAGCTAATTCAGCAGACGGCATCCCAACATCAACATCATTACCATCATCATCATCATCAGCATCACCATCAGCATCACCGACATCATGCTCATTGTCGGCACAAAAATCTGGCGCATTTTCTTCAATTCCAGCAATGGAAACAAACGGTTTGTGAGTCTGTTCCTGTGTTCTGGGCATGGCATTAAAATTAGCTAGGCTACTTCCCCCCTCATGACCATTTTGTTGGATGTGTGAACTCCGCCTTACTAAAGTAACACATAGTGGGGTTCGAAGGGAAACGTTCGAGTTTTCACCGATGAAAAAGCTCACATCGTCGTCACAGATGATCTCAGCTGGCGGGACAGGCAAACTCGAGGAATACAGGACCTTCATGCTAATGGAAAATTCATTAGAATCAACCATAAGAAGGTGATATAACTTATTCAATAGCTCCTGGTAAGTTATGCTCTTTGGAACTGACATTCCTTTTCCTTTAGAACCCGTGAACTTAAAAATGCCCGCTTCGGGTGCTTCAACCCATTCTCCACCGTAAGAAACCAAAATTCGCACTAATGACATCTGGGAAAATCAAAGAAATCACTCATCAAAAAGAAGAAAACAAAGAATTTAATCACTTTGATTTCAATTGTACAATGTCAAAACAAAAGTACCATGAAAACATAAACTACAAACTAATATCTTCTGTCTTAGAATTTTCTCCGATTAGTATCACCTGAAATCTCCAAATTTTTTATATCTTAAATGTACTAAGGGAAAGAACTCAATAACAATGGAGGGTCGCTTGTTAAAAAAACGTTTCTGCACGCATAATTCAATCGATTCCGTTCAAAAAAAAAAAAAAAAAACACACTCTTTGTGTGAAAATATCGGTTCTTCCTATAATATGAACTAGGGAAAAATACAAAAATCACTTATTCATGATTTAATTGTATGGTGACACCCAAATAAATAAATAAAGGGAATAACACAATTGGCATGCACAATTCAACAGCCACCGAAAGAGCAAAAACTGAATCAATTGAAAACTCATCAATATAAAAGTAAAATAATTTCGCCATGTCCGTAAAGAAAAATTGGCTTTTAGAGACATGATTTAAAAAAAAAATTTAATATTTTGGCCTAATTCAGGCATTGTAAAAGGCGATGGAAAAACATATTATGGCGAAAGGATTGGAGAATTGAGGCGTTGTGGAGATATGGACGAAAAATAACAAATTCCACTGGATGTTTCAGCAATATTTTGAGATGACTTTCAAAAATATTAAACAGGGAAGGAAAAAAACTCACTGGAGCACCGGAAAAAGAAAATCTTCAACACGAAGAAGAACAATGGAGACGCTTTTGCGTTCATCCGTTTGCACAGCCGTGACGCTCCTCGGTTCTCTCTTCTACTTCAACTTCTTCTTCTTCTAGGTTTTTTTTTTATTTTTTTTATTTTTTTATTTTTTTATTTTTTATTTTTAAATATTTTTTTTGACTAGTTTGGTAATTGGACTTCAGTTTGCAAAACCAGGCCTCCCCACTAGAAAATCATCTGGGGCCCATTTAGGGTTTTTTTTTTTTTTTTTTGAAAAAAATTCAAACTCTACTCTTTTAAGTGAATTCAAAAAGTAGATTCAGATGTAATATTATCACTAGGCTACCATGATATTGGTATTTGTTTTCTTAATACTAACTTGAACTTTTGACCTGGTCTTTTTTTCTTCCTTAGACTATTGGCTAAAAGACTAAAATAATGTTACTGTAGACAAAACCTAGCAGTAATATTATACTTGACAATATCATACTTGACAATGCCTAGAGGTACAGAGTTCGAATCTCACATCTTAAAGTTAAAAAAAAAAAAACCAAAATTGTGAAGATTAGAGAGAAGAAGAAGAAGGAATTTGAGACTGTTAAAAAATTAGGCTTCCATTTTAAAAGGTTAACCTTTTAAGTGAAGTGACCCAATATACTTAAATGTCTATTATTATTGTTATATGTTTTCAATATGGGATTTGGGTTTATTTTTACTCTTAATACGTTCCTGTAAGATGTTGTTCTCTTTAGATAATCAATCTTGTATTGGATAGATCGAGTCGTTTGTTTGAGTTTGTTGGGCTTTGATACCATGTGAAGATTAGGAGAGAAGCAAAGGAATTAGAGACTATTAAAAATTGAGTTTCCATCTTAAAATGTTAACTTTTTAAGTGGAGTGGCCCAATATACTTATCTGTTTGCTATTATTGTTATATATTTTCAATATGAAACTTGAGTTTAGTTTTATCCTTAATACGTTCCCATAAGATGGTGTTCTCTTAGAGAGACCAATTAATGAGGACATCAAGGCTGCAAGGAGCACTCATGAATCAATTAAAGTTCCAATTGATCTGGTGATGAGAACTCGAGCTAAGAGATTCAAAGAAGAGCTAAATAACTTAGTCAGGGGAGTTTTAAAACAAGAAGACAATGTGTTCACTACTAATGGTTAATAAAGACTGATTTTACTCATCAAAGTTGACCAGGAAGAAAGCCAAAGCTCATGTGGACGTTTTTATTTTCGAAGGCTGAAGTTGATGTTATTTTCCAATAAAGAATCAAGTCAATATTATGCTTTCAAGAGTTCAAAAAGTTCAAAATTCAAAACAAGATTTAATCAAGATTTGATTTCTTTGTAATCTTATTTTAGTTTTTTTTTTTAATCCTTCTTTTTATATGGATTTGATGACTCTAATGATCGGAAGAATACAAATTTTATGTCTTGATTTTTTTTTTTTTTTTTTTTAGGATTTGTAGACCTAGTGGGAATCAGATTTTGGTTTCAAAATCCTAGAAGACCTCAATCTCAAAGCAAGTAATTTGACTCTAAATCAAATACTAATATCACAGATTTAAGGAGAGAAAAACCGGATTTTATAGTGCAGGTTAAATAATTTTTTTTAGGGCAAATTTAAAAAAAGAAAATGAAGAAAAGGATAGGTAAACCAGAGGAATCTAGGCTCTGATACCAACTGATACGAACCACGCCAACAACGTGATGAAACCTGATACCAAATCTGGAAACAACAACCCAAGATCTTTCAAGTTTGATAAAAACCGGACCCGTTGCTTAACAAAACAAGAACCTTAGTATAGTGAAGACACCACAAACGGTTATGGAAGTCCATTTGATAAGTCGATTTGAATGCCATAAGGAATCTTTGATAAGTTCGGATAAATTTCTTCAAGAACTCAAAAAGAATAACTCATGACATGAATAAACATTAAAAACTTATTTCATAATCTAAAAAGTCAGCCTTCTATAGCTGAAGTTACATTTGTAAAATTCCTAATTTACCACTAAGGATAAACATGTCAAAAAAACCTAGGAATCAGATTTATCTATAAAAAAAAAATGAAATTCAGAATTAAATTCAAATTTTAAACTAAAACTTAAAACTAAAATAAGATTACAAAGAAATTAAATCTTGATCAGATCTTGTTTTGAATTTTAAACTTCTTGAACTCTTGAAAACGTAATCTTGACTTGATTATTTATTGGAAAATAACATCCACTTCAGCCTTGGAAAATAAAAATGTCCACATGATTTTTAGCTCTCTTCTGGATCAACTTTGATGAGTAAAATCAGTCTTTGTTCACCATTAATAGTGAACACACTGTTTTCTTGTTTTAAAACTCCCCTGACTAAGTTATTTAGCTTTTCTTTGAATCTTTTAGCTCGAGTTCTTATCACCGGATCAATTGGAACTTGAATTGGTTCGGGAGTACTTCTTGCAGCCTTGATGTCCTCATCAACAATCTTGTATTGGATGGATCGGGGCACTCATTTGAGTTTGCTCGGTTCTGATATCATGTGAAGATTAGAAAAAAAAAAGGGAATTGAGATTGTTAAAGAATTAGGCTTCCATCTTAAAAGGTCAATATTTAAAGTGCAATGATCTAATATCCTTACATGTATGTAACTATTGTTATATGTTTTCAATACGAAACTTGGGTTTATTTATACCCTTAATAAAAATAACAATATCTTTCAACAAACCTAAGACACATGCACACACTCTCTCTCCTTTCTCTCATCTCTTTCTCTTTGTTCTCTATGTCATTCGTAGGTTGGAATGCATCTCTTTCCTCCTTCACTCCACCCTCACTCCCTTCGCCCCCTCTTTCTCCTCTCTCTCTTCTCTCCTTTCAATCTTCTCTATCTTTTCCCTCCCTTCTGCGACAAGCTCGTCTTTGTCTCTATCGTCGACGAGTTGGCATCAATATTGGATATTAACACAATGAAGTCTGACCTTGGAGTTCAGGACTTCGCAATCTCAAGAATGTTGATCTCGGTCGCAGTGATCTCGGACATCCGATGGCTAGCTGTCACGGTGGTTTGAGGAAAACATTTTTGCCACTTGGAGATTTGCGACCGTAGTGGAGGATCTCTGCCAATGGCAATGGCACAACGTCTCTCTCTGTCAATCTTGTCTTGCAGACTATGATTTTTTATTTTGTTGTTTTTTAAACTTTTTTTTCTGATTTTTTTTTTGTAATATAGTTATTTTATGCTACAATATATATATATTTGTGTGATTTATTGTTGACAAATTGAAAAAATAAATATGATAACTTAATATATCTGAAATAATCATTTAAAATAATGTATAATTAAAATAAAGGGACTTCTATGGTGGGGGTGTACTTTTTTCCTTAGGTAGGATAAACAAAGGATAATCGTCCGAATGGAAATTAATGATCTAGAATAACCTTTTTATTGAAACAAATATATAAACAACTACATTTGAGTACACCATTTTTGAGTGTTAAAAAAAAAAAAAAAAAAAAACAGCTCACATCTTGTAGCCTCCCACACCACCCCACTGCCCCTTCCTTCCCCCTCCGGCGATAACAAACACTTCTTTTCCCCTACTACGGCAACCCACCATTTCCGCCCTATGATGATGACCCACTCAATCTTGTGACGTGACTCAACCACCCTCTTCAACATGAACTCGCTAGAATGATGTGTCTGCTTTTTGGGTTTTAAATTTGAGTTTTATGAAGAAATAGTGTTTTCAGTTTCGTTTGGTGAATGAGTTTAAACTCAAAATTTTCATATCAGTTTTTGTCTTTTTCTGAAAAGTCAACAAAAATTATAACTAGTTTTTAAAAAGTCAACCAACTCAAATTTAAAAATTTCAACTCAAACCGTTTCACCAAATGGAGCCGATTGTTTGTTTGTTTGATTTTTTTTGTTTTTGGATGTTGGACCTGTCATTTTAGTTTCATATATGCGATTTTTTTAAAAATTATTATCAAATTATTTTTTTCTTCTGCTTTCATTCTGCTTCCTCTGAACTCTAAACGTTGAGATTCGCAGCAGTTGTAGTGAGAGGGTAGAGAGAGAGGATTTGCTCTTCCTGGCTCAAGTTGGAGCTTGTTTGGGGTAGATATCCAAACACTTTTCTAAACCCTCTTTTTTTTTTTTTGGGTCTTTTTTCTCCAATTTTAGTATTCATTTTTCCAAATCTCTCTTTTCATTTTTACAAAATTCAAACTAAAAAAAGTTTATAACTTTATATATACAAGTTAAAATTAGATATTTTGTTTCCTATATTACATAAAATTTCAAAAGAAACAAAATAATATCTATATTAATATATCTTTTTCCATACACATTTCAAGTTTTTATACTTTGTCACTCAAAACAATTCATTTTCACCATACGCGCATTCAAAACTCAACTCGGTCCCCAATCTTCAAAACTGTCACCAATACCTTCTCCAATCGGGCCCTTCATTTTGCGGGGTTTCCTTTTATTGGGCTGTCGTGTCCAAGCAATTCGGGAACTTTAGAGAAATGCCAAAAAATCATGCATTAGATTGATTCTTGCCACATAAGAAGAAAACTCTTGCAAAAAAGTCAGAATATGACATCATAAATATTTATTTATTTCTTTTAAAAAAACTAATTATAATTAATACTTCCACCATCAGGTTACTAGTTGGTTATCCACTGGTCTCGAGTTGGTTACGGACCGGTAACCACCTTCGCTAGTAGGATACCAGTTGATTACTATGATATCCTAGAAATTCATAAGCTTGATTTATTCATTAATATATTTCTAATGAATTATTTTAATGAATATTAAATTTCGAGATCATGAATGATAATATATGTATCATCAGTGTGATGATGTTGATGATTTAATAATGTTGAATTTTTCTATTTAAATGAGAAATTTTAAATACATAAAAGATGAGTTGAATGACATATAAATTTATACGAAAAATTTATTATGTCGAATCAGAGGGATAATGTTAATTTTTGGGAAGGACCTCGATTTTTATTAGTAGGTCAATTTAATGATCTTAGTATTTATTTTGATAATACCAATAGTTAAGCTTTGAGAGCATGAGTGGGAATTAATATGTCATATAGATAGAAGATGAATTATTAGTATTTACTCTTAGGAAATCCAAAGGTGGAAGATTGATTAAGAATTGTGCTTGATTTGAAATCAATGGTTTAGATTTTATGCTAAGGGATCCTAGGCAAATCAATAGCGAAACTTTGGATAATAATTAACCAATGAGAATTTAGGGTAAGGATATGTGTGATGAAGATCCAATAGATGAGAATAAAAATGACAACTTTGGATCAATGGTGGAAATTGAAAGAAAGAAAAACAAAATAAAATTGACTAGAGCAAGGGAGGGATCGGTTTTTGAGTCTTAAAGCAAGAAGAAATGTGAATAAATGAGAAAAGAAGAAAGTGGTGCATGCATGCAACCACATGTAAGAGATGTCATGGTTTATTTTGGCAAGTTGACCCAAGGAAGAAACAAGTGAAAGTGACCCCTTGTCTCCACCTTGTTGAACCAAATTTTCCCTACAAACCCCTCCCAAAGGTGGCAGCAATACAATGGTTGATTCAGCCAAAAATTCCCCATTTTACCCCTCAAAAGACAGCTCTCCTTAAGGTAAAAGTTGGTTGAAAATTAGCCCCTAACACTTTATTTTACTCTCACACAAGTTAAGCTCACAAACCCTAACTCTCAAGCCACTATCAAGCTCAAAACAAAAAAAAAAAGAATCACCACTCTATTCTTCATCTCCAACACCCCTCAAGCACCCTCCTCCCTCCATTTCAAGCTCTAAGCAACCCCGTCACCAAGTTCGCAGAAGTGTGGAATAGAGTTAGATGATGTTTTACTAGAGGTAACCTAACGGTATTTTTTGTGTTTTAGTCTTTTTTGGAGAACTAAAGCATGATGTTTAGTTATGATCTTAATATTAGACTTCTTCTTATCTAGGAAAAATTTTTGGGAAGAACTTGGGAGGTTCGAGATCTTAAAGGATCGTCGGAGCATTTCGGTAAGATCTATGAACCTTGTTGAAGTTTACAACTGTTGTGGTAATATAGTATGCATTAGAAACTTTCGTATGAAAAATAAATTATATATTAAGATTCTACAGAAGATAAGCTTCATTTTAGGCGTTGGAATCACTTGATTTGCTTTTATATGTCTAAAGTTATGTGCATTTGAAGTTGTGACACAAAACTAGGGAGAAAATGGATCTCTGGGGCACAGACCAGCCACGGGTTTATTATACTCCGAACTGTTTAGACTCAGAATTTTGGATTATAAATTAGAGAACTAAAAACTAGATTCCTTGAGCTTTCCAAAAAGGTATCATACGCCTTGAATAGATAAATGTACAATTTTTGATGAATTTACAAATTTGGGCTATGAACCGAAAATCCTTACTGTAATCCTGTATTAGCTACAGATTTTGTAGATTTTGAGTTAGTAAACCATAACTTTTTATAAAACTAATTTCATCATACAAAATAGACATTATAAGCTTTCCAATAATATATCTTTTGTCTTATTTGGACTTGTAAGTAAATTGTTATGGATTTTCTAATCTTACCCATGAATCTGGACTTGTGGTACGAATGTGGGACCAACAGTGACAAAACCTAAGCTTATGGTATGAAATGCTCAAGTACTAAAGAAATAACTTTACCACTGTAAAGTAGACATCTTAAGTTTCAAAATGAGATATCATGTGTTTAAAACGGATATGTACATAAATTTTAATAAATCCCTTAAAATTGTATTATAATCTGGTAATCCGAGATTTTACCATAAGACAGTTAAGAAAACATCCACATTAATATTTGAAATGCTTGAAATCTGAAGAAACAAATTATAAAGACAGAAACTAGATGTTTCAAGCTTTCTAACTAGTCATCAAGTGTCCAAAACGGAATTATACTCAAATCTAAATAAATCTTATAGGTTAAAATCCTACACCGATAAAACGATTAAACATTAAAATGTGACATAAGGGTAAGTCATAACATATGAATATATCTAGTTATGAAATGAGTTGATTTTAAGTATATGACCAAATAATGTGAAAAATCCTAATTTCATAAATTAAATCACAAGTTTTAATGGGCTAAGATAAAGTATACTAGAGGGTTACTGAGCATAAACTTAGAGCTTATCTTAGCCCAACTAAATAAACATAACTAAGGGGATTGGACTAGCCCAATAATAAAAGAGAGGTATACCTTAGGTGAATCTTTGTCATCTTGATTGATTAATTAATTAATTACTTAACTAATTAATTAATTAATTAATACATAATTAAATGTGATTAATAAAGAAATTAATTAATTGATTGATTGATTGATAATTAATTAATTAATTATAAGAGTTAGTGGATGATAATCAAGATTATTATGTTAAATAACTACATAATTATAACACATGATTAATTAGAGATTAATTAGTGATTAATCACTAATATAATCATCAAAATAATTATGGATGATTAACTAGAGATTAATCAAATATTAATTATTATGTTAGTCAAATTATGAATTATTATATGAGAAAAAAATATTTAAGTAACATAATTAAATTATTAACAAGATAATTATTAATAATTCAATTATAATTATATAATTTAATTATAATTACTCAATTAATAAATGTAATAATTAACTATTACTTAATTAATTAATTAATCAAAATAATTAATTTAAATTAATTAAAAATAATTAGTAGAAATTTATTTTAACACTTAATAATTAATAAGAAGTAATTGTTAAGGCTAATTATGATATAAGTAAATTAAGTTCACTATAGTTTGTAAAATAAATGAATAGTTGAATAAAGTAATATAACTATGATTTTATCTAATAATGAGATATTGTTAAATTAGGATAATTTCTTAAATTTGCATAGTAGGAGATATAACTCCGGAAGTTTAAGCACATAAGATAAGTAAGTACAAACCTCACCTACAGTATGGAACAAAATGTTTTTCTTTGTTGATACTCTACGTTTGTTATGACTTGACTCGATGATGTGATGAGTATATGAATTATACGTATTGCTTTGATTAAATATTTGATGTGCATAATTTCTCTTGCATTGATATGATCGGCATGCTTCACAGATAATTATGCCCTAATGATAGATGTATAGTAACATGTAAATCTACACATTATCACAATTAATGAGAATAAGGCAAACAAAAGATAGGATTAAGTATCGTACCAACCTCCAATTAGTGAGAGGATATGATAAGAACGAAAGTTATAAGATATGACCTTAGAGGCTGTTGGAGGGTCGCTCCCCTAACTCCCTATTGGTTGCGCCCATATGGGTACGACATAGGGGCCCTTAAGTAAACAAGACATGTCTATAATAAAGCATAAATGAACACATATGATCACATGCATGTTCGAACATTTTTTATGTTACGTGTGATGATATGACTTTATAAAATGTTTTGTGAGATATTGTTTGTACTTGCTGAGCGAAAGCTCATACGTATATGTGTTCGTGCTGTAGGTAACGCCGGTAAACAGTTCGCTACTTAGATATTTCATGGACTGGCGAAGCTGTGCGAAGGTGATGAAGGAAGGGATTGGATACTACCACGAATTTAATTTCCGCATTTAGACTTCCTAAATTATTTTGTAACGACTACATTTATAGTTATGTTCCAATATTTTGGTACTACTAAATTAGTATGAGTACTTTACGAGAAAAAGACTTTAGACTCTGTCGTTTTAATCAATATGAAGTATTAGCTTTTTAATTATTATCTAAATATGAATTTGAATAGGATAATTATTTGCTAGAGGTTTTTAATTTCCTCAGTTAAAAATTTTTAGTAATTCTAATTTTTGTAGTGCGAATATGATTTAAAAATAATTATGTACTTTTTTTAGAACCAAATATAAATAAGTGTTAAGACTAAATTACATAAGAATAAGTAAGCTAGTTAACGGTCCAAAAAGTCGGGTCGTTACAATTACCGACCACTAACGTGTTACCAGTTGATTACTAATTGGTTACCAATTAATTACTAACTGATAACCACCTTTACCACTAGGATACCGGCAAGAAACCATCAAATCCAGCACATTTTTCAAAATTTATCATCTCATTACTTCAAAAAAAAAAAAAAAAGTCTTTCAAAAATCCGTTACAAACACAAGAGCCACCATTATCCACTAAAACAACAAAAATTAATTAAAAAAAATTCACATAATATGGAACAAATATCTAAAAATTTCTCACAATATCCACAATAAATCATAATAAGAATCAGCTAAAAAAATAATCTGACACTGGAGATCAACCACAAGTGTAGGAGGAGATAGATCTCTGACAATCGCAGTTGCTCCAGTCACAACCTCATATCACGTGCTCACTATAGATCAAGATGAGTTGAGAGCTCGGATCGCGCCGTCGGAGCTCATGTGGCGGTAGATCATGGTGTCTAGACAATGGAGTGACTTCTACTCAGCGATTGGCCTGTGTTTTTGGATGGAGCAACTACGATTGGAGTTGCGAGAGGTCATGATCGCACCTTGTAGGCTAGAGAAGAAAATGGGTGTGGGGGAGAGAAAGGGGAAGAGAGAGAAAAAAGATTAAGTAATTGTTTATTTAATTCATCATCTTTATGGTATTTTTTACGGTACGTTTTACCTTGCGTCAAAAATTAATCCTCTCCTCATTTTTGTGACATACACCCTAATTATCCCAAGCATTTTAGATAATGAAATGAGAATTGCACTTTATTTTTGGGCAATGTGTTTCTAAAAAATGCAGTGTTGACATTCACCTCAATCTGCATTTGGTTAAACTTCAAAAAAAAAAAAAAAAAAAAAAAGGTTCAAAAGGCAGCTGAATCCCCTAAAAAAAAAAACCCACACACACACACACAATCTTTAACTACGGTTGTTGGAGAAATCATCCATATTGGGTTTCCTTTGATTCTTTGCTGAGGGTGGTGGCGGTGGATTCACGTCTGGACTGCCGGGGTGTTGGCGGGCTGTTGCCGCTGTCCGCGTGAGATATTTGCTCTTAAAAAAAAAAACTGATATTTGATTGGATTATCATTATTATTATTTTTTATAATTAATGTCGTAATCTGACTAAAATTACATGTGAAAGGTACTAGGTTCATACAGTGGTTCTTCACTCACTCATATCATTGGATTGGAATTGGAGGGTATAATATTTGTACCCATCAATCTAACAAAGTAGAGTTACCCTCTTGTAGAATTTCCCTTAAAATAATTTGATGTTAAAAATATATTTGATAACCAAAAAAAAAAATGACGTCCTATAAAATATAAAAAAAAATTCAGTAGAATGCCAAAAGTATTCCAGTAAAATACAAAGAGTATTTTTCAACACCAATCTCTAGTTGTCGGTTATCAGAGATCAGGCTAGTTACCAAACATATTCTGGTGCATATCAAAAGTATTTTACCAAAATATTCTTTGATGACCGGTGCCAATGGTTGGAGACTACAAGTGATCCGTATTGCCTTCAGTCATCGAAAGGTATTCTGATAAATATATGTGGTATTCTATTAAACTACCTCTATTATGAAGGTCGATTTAGGCATTATCTCTGTGTAAGATATTTTTTCATTAGGCATTAATTAGGCTCTAGAACTTTCTTGAAAAATTAAAAAAAATGAATAAGAGACTAAAAGATAGAAGAATGAGATAAATGATTAACGTAGTTTCATCTACAGACTAAGAATAGAGAGAAGATTCACTAATAAGTAGCATTATGAATGGGCTCCCATATGAATATAAGTTTACAAGTACACAAATGGGTAAGTTATTTAAATATGTCAAATCTTTTCTAACTAAGACCTTTCCTATTTCCTAATATGAAAATTAACACAAATAAATTTAAATGTACTATATTATAATCAATAAATTTAAAAATTAGAAACAATTATGAAGAATAATTTAAAAGAATCTTTGACTATATCTCATTTCTCAATACTCCCCCGGTACCAACTTACCGTAAATACTTTAAGAACAATTTTGGAATTCTCACATGTCATACTCAAATCCGCATGACTTTCACAATAGATTGATTTCTAGAAACTTCATATGTCAGGCTCAAATTTACATAAGCTTCACAACACATGCTTCAATTTTCAAAGCTTCACATTCTAGGATCATATTCACTCAATTTTATAGCACATGCTTCAATTTAATTCAAGAAGATCAATATGATCAATTATCAATGGGATCAAAAGGATGACAGGAACAAGAGATCAAAGGGGGAACCAAGGGATCAAAAATTGATCTTTTTTTTTTTTTCTCTCCAAATTCAATCTTTTTTTTTCTTTTTCTTTTTCATGGTTGCACGACATTAAAAAAAAAATACACACACACACACAAATGCTGATTTTTTTTCCTCATTTTTTTTGTTGTCAATTTTTTGTTTTACTCTCTCTCATATTTTTTCTTTTTTCATTTTTTTCTTCTTATTTACGCGTTTGCAATTCCATGTGCATTGAGATAAAGAATACCTATTTAGTTCAGAGTTTCGATCACATGCATTCACAAAAGCATAGGATTTCAAGGTGGCCATTTATTTTTAGATGATGGCGAGATCAATGATAGTTTAGCAGTGGATTCTACAATAAATATGATGATGACACCTCCTACATGATGGATATGGATTCACAAGAGCCTTTAAAAGATTCAGTTGTGTTGACTATGATACCATCCTGAATTTTTTTTTTTTTTTTTTTTTCTAAAAGAGACTAAAAGATAGAAGAAGGAGACAAAGGATTAACATTGTTTCAACCATAGACTAGAAATAAATAGAAGATTCGCTAGTGAAGAGCCTTATGAATGAGCTCGCATGTAAATACAAGTTACAAGTACAAAACTGGGTAAGTTACCTAAATATGTCAAATCTTCTATAACTAAAAACTTTTCTATTTCTTGATATGAAAATTAACAAAAATAAATTTCAATTTCCTATGTTGCAATCAATCAATCTAAAAATTGGAAACAATTATAAAAAATAATTTAAATGAATATTTGACAATATCTCATTTCTCAATACTCCCCTTTAAGTTGATGTACACCAACTTGCCTTAAATCCTTTAAGAATAACTTTGGAATTCTCACATGATAGACTCAAGTCCACATGAGTTTCACAGTAGACTGATTTCTAGAAGCTTCACATGTCAGGCTCAAATTCACATAAACTTCACAGCACATATTTCAATTTTTGAAGCTTTACATGTTAGGCTTAGATTCACACGAGCTTCATAGTATATGCTTTAATTTGATTCCATGAGATGGATAGGATCAATTATCAATGGGATCAAAAGTATAACGGGAACAAGAGATCAAAGGGGGAACCAAGGGATCAAAAATTGATCTTTTTTTTTTTTTAGTTCAACCTTTTTTTTTTCTTTTTCATGGTTGTACGACATCCAAAAAAAAAAAAAAAATAACACAAATGCTGATTTTTTTTCCTCATTTTTTGTCAATTTTTTTTTCAATATTTTTTTTTTTTTGCTTTTTTCATTTTTTTCTTCTTATTTACACGTTTGTAATTCTATGTGTACTGAGATAAAGAATACCTATTTAGTTAAGAGATTCGATCACACGCATTCACAAAAGCATGGGATTCCAAGGTGGCTATCCATTTTTAGATGATGACGACATCAATGGTGGTTTAGCAGCGAATTCAGCAATGAAAATGATGATGACACCTCCTACATGATGGATATGGATTCACAAGAACCTTTAAAAGATTCAGTTGTGTTGGTTCTAATATCATCTTAAAAAAAAAAAAAAAAAAAAAAGAAAGGGACTAAAAGACAGAAGAAGAAGACAAAGGATTAACATTGTTTCATTCACGGACTAGCAATAGATAGCAGATTTACTAGTAAGGAACATTATGAATTAGCTCCTATATAAAAACAAGTTATAAGTACAAAAATGGGTAAGTTACCCAAATATGTTAAATCTTCGATATCTAAGAACTTTCATATTTCCTGATATGTAAATTAACACAAATAAATTTAAATTTTCTATTTTACAATCAATCAATCTAAAAATTGGAAACAATCATAAAAAATGATTTAAATGAATATTTGACAATGTCTCATTTTTCAACAAACTTAACATTTTTGATATCTATATGTAAAGGCAGTTTGTTGATGCATTCCTTTTGAGAGTGTTTTGGTTATATGTCCAACATCTTTGCTAGAGTCTCGTGTACTTCCATTTTATATTTTCATGACAATTAATTATGACTAATCTATTTCTTTTTATAACTAAAAAAGGCTTTGGTGGTGACCCTCTCATCATCTCATTTTCAATATTATAGACGAGATCCACTTTTCTAATAATGATAAGGAAGAGATGGGCCTCTAATCCAGCTTCTTACTATTGTCAATTCAGGACTACTCAGAACATCATAAACCCAACGCATCCATAACCGAAGCTAGAGTGTGGCTCCAATGGGAGTTCTATAAGGATCAAATCTGAGTAGATGAAAGAAGAGACTAAGAAGGCACCACCTTCTTTTACCACCCCCATCAACCCTTGTGTGTGTTAATTATGACTAATATTTTTGCCTTTTGTGTGCAGCTACTACTTTGACTTTCAAAAGGTATCGGTTTCGTTGAGCTAAAAAAAAAAAAAAAAAAGAGGAGTAAAAGCATTAAAAAAATAAAAAGAAAAGAAGAAAGAAAGTCGTCCCGTGTTAGTTGTGGAAGTGCATCAAAGAAAGAGTCTCTGAATCTTTTAATATTTGTCTATATGAATAGATATGTATAAAATCTCTTACTTATTATTAAAAACGCAAATGCACTTTTTACATTGCATTCGTTGCCTCTCCCGTACGATCACGTGGTCTTTTTTTTTTTTTGCTCTATGTGCTCGCAAAGTGTTAGATATAGATGGGTCACGTGCTCAATGTAAATGTAGTCAAATTCATCTTCACGGTTAGTGATTATTGGGGCCAGATTTTAGTACCATGACTATGCAATTCAATGATGATAATTTGACCGTTAGAAGCAAGGCAAAGGATAATAGCAGATAAGATCTGAAATTTAAAAAAAAAAAAAAATTATT
The DNA here is from genome assembly GCA_025413485.1 of Ficus microcarpa. NCBI lineage: Eukaryota > Viridiplantae > Streptophyta > Magnoliopsida > Rosales > Moraceae > Ficus > Ficus microcarpa. The sequence goes on from JAINRI010000645.1 coordinate 52,974, forward strand.
GAAAGCAGATACAACTGTAGTAGAGAAAGATAGTTTTCTTTCTCTCACTCTTTTTTTTTTTCAAAAGAGAAAACAGTCATTTATTTTTTATTAACTTGAAGGAAAGGGAAAGCTCACTAGTCCTGCATAAACGTACTAAGGAGAATACACCGTAGACAGGAGTCCCATAGGATAGCTCTACTTCTTGTTTCTTTGAAGCAGTTTTTGGAACCAGTAAGCCGACATCTTTGGATACCTCTTGAGGGTATGGTAATCGACATAGACCATTCCAAATCTCGACGTGTAGCCCAACCTCCACTCGAAGTTGTCAAGCAAAGACCAAGCAAAGTAACCGACCACGTTCGCTCCATCATCGATTGCCTTCTTCATTTGAGCTATGTAGCTTCTATAGAAGTTGATCCTTGTTGTGTCATGCAATCCTTGAGCAAGTGTCACGTTGCCAGGATCATCCATACCTGAAACAATACGGATGTGAAAT
>JAINRI010000646.1:0-10344 GCA_025413485.1 Ficus microcarpa
TGACAGCACGAACCTATCCCTCTCTCCCGATGACCTTGCGAACCACAGCCTTGCCACAGAAAGTGCAGCCACTAACCCCACGAATAATGACATTCCCCAAACTATAAAAAGACAATTAGGCTTTGTTTGCCCCGTTATCTCATTTCAACTCAAACTGTACTTTTTTTGTCTTTTTCCTAAAAAGTTTTTGTCTTTTTCTTAAAAAGTTTTTTTGTCTTTTCTGAAAATTCAAAAAAATTTACTATTACAACTAAAATATTTCAACTCAAACTAACCAACCAAACGGACCCTAATTTTTTCGTTTTTTTTTTTCATTCAATCGTCATAATTATTTTGTAGTCGTAGCTTAAGATTTGTGCCAAGATTTCAAACAAAAAGAGAAATAAAATCTTTATTTGATTACCATTTATCAGTCAGTTTTTGAAAAAAAAAAATCCATCTCCCCACGACGAACACCTTTTAGTTGAATGACAATATGAACCAAGATAAAAATAAAAAATAAAAAATAAAAAAAAAAAAAAAACTCCGGCGACCACCTCCAGTAACTCCTTATCATTGGCAACGGCAAGAATATCATCCCCTCTCCTATTTTGTGGTGATGGTGGTCTGATTTGTGGTTTGTGATTCTACCCAGCACTGCTATCGGGGACTAGATCTATGTTAGAATGGGTTGCTTGTAATGCAACCATGTTTTGATATTGAGACGCTGTTATAAAGTAATTTTTAATTTTGATTAATAAATACATGTAATGATTTTTTTTTTCCATGTCTCATTTTTTTTAGATATATCATTCAGTGGTGGAGTCATAATTTTGATTCAATGGGGACATGAACCAAGAATGTGAAAAATATTTAAAACAGACTATGTATTTAGTTTTACAAAACTAAATCCATGAAATCTTAATACTATGTATTTAGTTTGTTGAATTTATTCTTACATGAATATAACCTTTTATTGATGGTTTAATTTCTTTTCTTGACCTATTATTCTCTTAAGAGTTTGATTTTGTAACACAAAAAATATACGTAGAACCTTTTAAAAAAGAGATTTTAAGGAGACAAATTAGATTAAGGAGATGTTTGGCATTACATCTCATTTTAAACTAAACTATACTTTTTTATCATGATTTTTATCTTTTTCTGAAAATTTTTTTTGTCTTTTGTGAAAATTTTTTTTATCCTTTCTGAAAAGTTAACAAAAATTACTATTGAAACTTATGGGGTATTTGTTTATAAGTTAATTTTAAACTAAATTGTTTTTTTTTTCTCATCATGGTTTTTATTTTTTTTCTGAAAATGTTTTTTGTCTTTTCTGAAAAAGTTGTTTATTTTTTCTGAAAAATTACTATTAATTTAAAAATCTTAAACTAAGGGTTTGTTTGGTATGTTAGTTTGAGTTGAAATATTTTAGTTGTAATAGTAATTTTTGTTGACTTTTTAGATAACACAAAAAACTTTTTCAGAAAAGACAAAAAATTTTTTGGGAAAAAGACAAAAATCATGATGAAAAAGTACAGTTTAGTTTAAAATAAGATGTTTTGTCAAATAATTCTTAAACTTATTCACCAAACACCTCCTTAAAAATCTTAAACTAAACTCATTCACCAGACACATCCTAAAGATATATATATATATATATATGAGAAATATGAGTCGGGACGGCCACTGACACATTTGAAAAAAATAATTATTTCAATAGAGAAAAATTAAAAATAATAATAATATTGAGAACAATAGAAGTTGAAGGGACTGTATTTAAAAATAAAAAAAAAACGTTGTATTTAAAAATTTTACTAATAAGGAGCCATAATATATTAAAAATAATGTTGGGACATGTGCCCCTCGCTCAGTGTTCTTTCTTGAGAATTGCATAGGGGCATGCTATCGGGGGCGTTGCAGATATGGGATTAAAATGGGATTGAGGTTGCAAGACTAACCTCAAGAGAGAAAACTTTGCAAGACTAACCTCTACTATTAATCAATTTTTTGTTTTCCCCAAAATACCATTTACAAGTAAAAAAATAAAAAAAATGATAGATATATGAGATAAAGGGGGGGATCTGAAGAAGAGGTGGGAAAAAGAAAGAGGTCCATTTCTCTTACAAAAAAAAAAAAAAACTGAAGAAATCCGAAACCCACTTTGTCCATTCTTTCATTGGTTTCGTCTCCTTCACCACCATTTTTTTATCTCTATCATCCCCTCAAAACGAATCTGTTTCCAGCCACAGGGAAAGGAGAGGAAGGACTCTAAAATTTTGGTAAGTTCATCTCAATCTTAAACCCTCAAATTTTTTTATTGAAATCGTTTTCAAAGTTATTCAAGGGTTGGGCATTCATGGTTTGGTAGCTTAGTATAGAAAAACAAAATAATTCAACCTATTTTGCACTAATTTTTGGCTTGTAAAATCTGTAAATTTGCAAATCTCGTCCTAAATCAGTACAGTGACCTGACCGGCCGGACCGGCCTGACCGGTCAGGCCGGTCAGGAAAACCAGAGGCTGGTCTGGCCGGTCAGGAAAACCAGCAACGTACACATTGTCATTTTTTTTTTTGTTTCACATTGCTTTTCATTAATTTTTTTTTTTAATTCTTTCATAACAATCTTTATTGTTTTCTTATTTTTATCTTAAAGGAAAATGAGTGAGATTGTCATATACTTTCAATATAATGGAGAATGGAAGGAGAAAGATGACGGGTTATATGAATGGTGCAGAAGGAATAAAGAAATCAAGAGCATAATACTACTCGATGATCCGGATAAGGTGAAATATTTTGAAGTTATTGATTGCATATTTAAAAGGCTTCATGTGGACCAGAAAAGTACGGAATTAAAAATAAGTTACATTCCTCTGTGTACAATATCGTCAAGTCCTAAAAGCATTTTGGATGATTTTGATGTTAAGTGTTATCTTTTAGACTTTTGTAAAATGACACAATGTAGAAGTATGCTGTATGTTGAGCTCATGAAAAATGTTGAAAATAGTGACGACAATGATAACGACGGTCTTGAAGTTGAAGGAGATGGAAGATGCAATATGGAAAATGATGGAAATATTCGAGATGAGTAATTCAACATTAACATGGAGCCACCAAGGGTCTATGATGCTGCTTCTGCACCAGGCAACGAAAGTGATGTTTTAGACGTGCCTGCCTTGGAGGAACGCCCTAATCAGGAGACAACGGCATCTGCCCCAACTCCGAAACGACAAGGTTCATGCGTAGAAGTAGACCCCAGTCATGGATCATTGTGAACCATTAGCAATAGATGACGATTCTGTGTCTTTTAGTTTTGATGATGGCATGGGTATTGCAGTTGGTCAGGAATTTGAAAGCAAGAACGAGGTGAAGAATTTGGTTATCGATACTTTGTTGAAAGCTTGTTTTGATTATAAAATAGTCAAGTCAACCACAAAGTTGTTTGTGGTGAAATGTACCGTCCTAGATTGCAAGTGGGCATTACGAGCTGTGAGGATCACGAACTCAGATCGTTTCTCTTTCCGAACATATTACAACACTCATACCTGCTCTGCTAGTTCGGTGGATAAAAGAAACAGACAAGCATCTACAGATTTTGTTTCAGATAGGTTAAAAAAGGAGTTTTCAGGCCAGCTCGAGACACCTACCCCGAAAGGAGTGATGGACATGATGAAAAAAAGTGGATTGTCAATATCCTACCACAAAGCGCGGAGGGCCAAACTAAAAGCAGCAAGTGATGTTAGGGGAGCACCAGAGGTCAGTTTTGAGATTCTTCCTAGCTATCTGCACATGATAAAGTTAATGAACCCGGGCACGGTCACGCACTTGGAAGTAGACAAAGATCAAAGGTTCAAGTACCTTTTCATTACATTGGGCGTGTGCATCGAGGGATTTAAAGCAATGAGAAAGGTAATTGCGGTTGATGGAACGTTTTTGAAGACGAAATACAAGGGAACACTGATCATCGCCACCGCCCAAGATGGTAACTACCATCAATATCCTCTTGCTTGGGGAGTGGTTGACTCGGAGAATGACAACTCATGGACATGGTTTATGACGAAACTCGAGGAGCTCATACCCGACGACGAGGAGCTGGTCATAATTTCTGATAGGCACCAAAGCATCCGCAATGCAGTTGAAAAGGCATATAAAAAGTCTCACTATGGATTTTGTGCATGGCACCTCTCTCAGAATATCAAATCATGTGTTCACTGAGGATCTCGTGTTAGAGCCGGAAAGGGTACAGGTAAGGTCAATATTAAAGTTACCGTCGCAGGTATTTTCATGAGAGTCGCTGCGGCATACTCTGAACACGTGTTCAACCGACTCTACAATGACCTAAAGAATAGATATCTTGCCGCCGCAGAATATCTTGATGATCACTTAGATGTCAAAAAATGGGCAAGGTGTCACTTGACAGGATCACGTTACAATATCCTGACTACCAACGGTGCCGAGAGTATTAACAGTGTGTTAAGGAAGGCAATAACATATCCTTTGTTGCCATTGATTGATTCAATTGTAGAGAAAATCTCTGAATGGTTCAACAATCACCGTAAGGAGTCGAGTCTTGGATCTTCCTCACAATTCTTAACTCCAATGGTGGAGAAAACACTACATACAAGATACAAAAAGTCCACAATCCTGACTGTGAAAGAACTAAACAGTACTATACTGGAGTATTATGTCACAGGATCGAATGACAGTTTCTTGGTTGATCTTGGAAGGAGAACCTGCACATGTAACGTATTTGATATCGACAAAATTCCTTGTGTCCATGCCCTTGCATCATTCCCGGGGGGTAAGGATAAAATGCATGATTTATACTCAAAATACTATCTAAAGGAGGTATGGGCATTGGCTTACGTTCAAACCATTTATCCCGTCCCGAGCTCATCAGAGTGGGTTATCCCGGATGACATAAGGAATGAGAAGGTATTGCCTCCTGATTTCACAAAAAAACGTGGGAGGCTTCAATAAACCAGATTTCCTTCTGTTAGAGAACATCGGAAAGGCAAAAACAAGCGATCATGTCAAGCAACTTCTCATGAGAGCTCAGAATTTACAACTCCCCTTTGAATATATTTGATCGAGGCAGATTTTCATGTTGTATGGTCGTGGTTTTATTTTTAACTTGTCCTAAAAATTTTGGACTACATACTCTTATATTAGTAGTTGAATTATGTTTGTAGTGATGAACTGTATTTTGGATATTATAGTGGCTGAAATCATTTTAATTGTATGGTATATTAATGAATGTTATCACAAGCAAAATATCGGTTGTATGTTCGTAACTCATATATTTAGCGTAAGAACAGACCAAACTTGTTTACCTAATATGACGTAATATAAATTAAAAATATTACTTAGTAGATCAAAAAAAATTTTTCCCTGTTTTTTTTACTCTCGGGTTTTCTGGACCGGCCGGACCAGGGCTCTGGTTCGGCCGGTCCTGAAAACCCGAGAGCCTTGTGACATAGAAAAAACCCTTCCATGCTACAAATTTTTTTTTTTGGCTCTTTGATGTTGGTCTCGGGTTTTCAAGTCCGGCCGGACCAGGGTCCTGGTCCGGTCGGTCCAGAAAACCCAAGACCCTTCCATGCTCTTTTTTATTTTTTTTTTAATTTTTTTTTTGAAATTTTATGTTGGTAATGCCGGAAAATGTACAGTACCGGCAGGACCAGAGCCTGGTCCGGCCAGAACTATACATTTTCTGGCCGGACCAGTACATTTTCCGGCAGGACCATGCCGAACCAGGGCCAATCCGGCCGGAAAATGTACAGTTCCGGCAGGACCAGGGCCTGGTCCGGTCGGAAAAGTACTGGTCCGGCCGGAACTGTATATTTTCTGGCCGGACCAGTCCCTGGTCCGCCGGAATTGTACATTTTCTGGCAGGACCATTGCCGGACCAGGGCCAGTCCAGCCAGAAAATGTACTGTTCCGGTAGTTTTTTTTTTTTTTGTTACTTAAATTTTATGATATTTGAAAAAAAAAAAGGCCAAACTTAGGCCTGACCAGTCCCAATTTGGCGTGACCAGGACTGGTCAGGCCAGAGTTTTTGCTCGCTGTTTTTCTGGACCAGCCTGACCGGGGCCGGTCATGCCGGTCCGGAAAAACAGTTTGTTCGTTGTGCTCTGTGTTTTTAGGTTTTTTTTTAAATATAAATAAGTTTAAGTAAAAAAAAAAAAAGAAAAGAAAAAGAAACTTTGGTTTTGCTAAAAAAGTTTTTGACTCCTAAGTAATATTTTTAATTTATACTACGTCATATTAGATAAGCCGTGCTCTAGCTTTTTCGCTCTTTTTTTTTTTCAAATCTAAAAAAATGATAGCTTAAAAAAAAAACTTTGTTATTGCTAAATAAGAGAAGAAATTAATATATATATATATATATAAAGCAACGACTATCATAGTATATTTTTAACTATTACAAAAGAATGGGTGGTTATTGGATCATTCACCTATGTGAATATGATAGACCCCGTAATTTCTTTTCTATTTATTAGATGTAGTGATCGGGAAAAAGAAGGTTTAAAAAAAAAAGGATAACACCACGGTACGGATAATTTCAATTCCGGACAGGCCTAAATGTCCGGTTAGGGCAGCATGCCGGTCCGGAGAACCCGAACGTGTTGTAAAAAACTTGTTAAATGGTCTTAAATTTTTTTTTTATTAAAATTACACACATTTAAATTGTTTTAAACATAACTATATCATTTTCTATCCAAATTGAACACAAGAAGTATAATAATTCAATGACATATCAATATCTAGAAATGATACAAAAATCTTCTTAGTTTATTGTTAAACTTTAGGTATAATTTTATATATCTTGTGAGTGTAGACTTTATTTACCTACTCGAATCCAATTTTAAAATTGGGAATTATTGTAAAATTAAGATTATTGTATTGTCTATGCCAAAAAAAAAAATGAGTATAATAATTTTTTTTTTGAAATTTAATCACGGTTCTCCGGACCGGGGTGTTCTCCCTTGTCTTCTTTTTTTAACCGGACATGCCGGTCCGGAATTGAAATTCTCCGGACCGGGGTGTTCTATCTTTGTCTTATTTTTTTAACCGGACATCCGGAATTGAAATTCTCCGGACCGGGGTGTTTTACCTTTGTTTGATTTTTTTAATCGGACATCCGGACATACCGGTCCGGAATTGAAATTCTCCGGACCGGGGTGTTCTATCTTTGTCTTATTTTTTTAACCGGACATCCGGAATTGAAATTCTCCGGACCGGGGTGTTCTACCTTTGTTTTATTTTTTTAACCGGACATTCGAACATGCCGGTCCGGAATTGAAATTCTCCGGACCGGGGTGTTCTATCTTTGTCTTATTTTTTTAACCGGACATCCGGAATTGAAATTCTCCGGACCGGGGTGTTCTACTTTTGTTTTATTTTTTTAACCGGACATCCGAACATGCCGGTCCGGAATGTCCGGAATTGAAATTCTCCGGACCGGGGTGTTCTATCTTTGTCTTATTTTTTTAACCGGACATCCGGAATTGAAATTCTCCGGACCGGGGTGTTCTACCTTTGTTTTATTTTTTTAACCGGACATCCAGACATGCCGGTCCGGAATTGAAATTCTTCGGACCGGGGTGTTCTATTTTTGTCTTATTTTTTTAACCGGACATTCGGAATTGAAATTCTCCGGACCGGGGTGTTCTACCTTTGTTTTATTTTTTAAACCGGACATCCGGACATGCCGGTCTGGAATTGAAATTCTCTGGACCGGGGTGTTCTCCCTTGTTTTCTTTTTTTAACCGGACATGCCGGTCCGAAATTGAAATTATCCGTACCGTGGTGTTATCTTTTTTAATTTTTTTTTTTAACAAAACCTTCTTTTTCCCGATCACTACATCTAATAAATAGAAAAGAAATTACGGGGTTTATCATATTCACATAGCTGAATGATCCAACAACCACCCATTCTTTTGTAATAGTTAAAAATATACTATGATGGTCGTTGCTTTATATATATATATATTAATTTCGTCTCTTATTTAACAATACCAAAGTTTTTTTTTAAGCTAAAATTTTTTTAGATTTGGAAAAAAAAAAAAAGAGCAAAAAAGCTAGAGCACGGCTTATCTAATATGACGTAGTATAAATTAAAATTTTACTTAGGAGTCAAAAACTTTTTTAGCAAAACCAAAGTTTCTTTCTTTTTTTTTTTTTTTTACTTAAACTTATTTATATTAAAAAAAAAAACCTAAAACCACAGAGCACAACGAACAAACTGTTTTTCCGGATCGGCATGACCGGCCCTGGTCAGGCCGGTCCAGAAAAACAGTGAGCAAAAACTCAGGCCTTACCAGTCCTGGTCACGCCAAATTGGGACTGCTCAGGCCTAAGTTTGGCGTTTTTTTTTTTCAAATATAATAAAATTTAAGTAACAAAAAAAAAAAAACTTTGGACCGGCCGGAACAGTGTCTAGTCCAGCCGGAACAGTACATTTTCCGGCCGGACTGGCCCTGGTCCGGCAATGGTCCTCCGGAAAATGTACAATTCCGGCAGACCAGGGACTGGTCCGGCCGGAAAATATACAGTTCCGGCCGGACTGGCCCTGGTCCAGCATGGTCCTGCCGGAAAATGTACTGGTCCAGCCGAAAAAATGTACAGTTCCGGCCGGACCAGGGCCTGGTCCGGCCGGAAATGTAAATTTTCCGGCCGGACTGGCCCTGGTCTTACCGGAAAATGTACTGTTCCGGCCAGACCAGTCCATTTTCCGGCCGGACCAGGCTCTGGTCCTATCGATACTGTACATTAAAGAGAAAAAAAAAAACCCGTTAGCAAGGGTCTCGGGTTTTCTGGACCCGGTCGGACCTGTCCTGGTCCGGCCGGGTCCAGAAAACCCGAGACCCCATAAGTGAGCAAAAAAAAAAAAAGAATGGGTACCGGTCCGGCCGGGTCTAGAAAACCCGAGACCCCATAAGTGAGCCAAAAAAAAAAGAGGGTATTATGGGTCTCGGGTTTTCTGGACCCGGCCGGACCGGTCCCGGTCCGGCCGGGTCCAGAAAACCCGAGTCCCCATAAGTGAGCAAAAAAAAAAAGGGTATTATAGGGTCTCGGGTTTTCTGGACCTGGCCGGACGGGTCTCGGTTCGGCCGGGTCCAGAAAACCCAAGACCCCATAAGTGAGCAAAAAAAAAAGAAGAGGGTATTATGGGGTCTTGGGTTTTCTGGACCCGGCCGGATCGATCCCGGTCCGGTCGGGTCCAGAAAACCCGAGACCCCATAAGTGAGCAAAAAAAAAAAAAAAGGTAGCAAAAAAAAACCCGAGAACAAAAAAAATAGGGGGAAAAAAAAGTATCTGAATGAGTTCTTTTAAGCCAAAAGAAAAAAGGAAATGGTCTAGAGGAGTTTATGCTTCTGATGTAGCTGTATAGTTTATGCCGACGTTCATTTTGATTGTTAGAACAAAGTTGGCATTCGTTAGATACTCTTAAACATAGAAGCGCCTAGATGAGTTATTTTGAGCAAAGAAAAAGAAAATGGTCAGACGAGTTTATGCTTTGAGATATCTGTCTACTTCGTGCTAATATTTATTTGAGTCCATGATTAATACTGATTTTGATTCGTATTCCTTATTTGGCATTTGTTGAAATTCTAAATGATTCTTTCATTGCAAAAAGAAGAAGAAAATGAAAAGGTAGAGAAGAGTTTATTCATCATTTCTTCTCATGTCCAATTGAAAGGAAGAATGAACCAAAATTGAAGTTTAATACATGTATATAACGTGTTTAAGCAGATACATGTATAAAATGTTTAAGGAACCCAATCGTTATGATAAATATTTATTGCTATCTTCTCTCTATGAAACTTAATCATCGTATCATTTATTAACTCAAAATTTAGCCCCTGCATATCGAACTCGATATGTTTGATGGCGTATATGGCACAATCTCCCCTGCGTTAAACAAAACTTTTGTTAGTGTTTGTAGTTATAAATGAAAAAAATAAAAATACAAAAAATTTGAAGTACACTTACGATTTTTCGTTCTGCGGATGGTTGATTAGACGCCGATAGGGCCATGGTGAAGGATCCACATGATGGAAATATCCAGATTCTTGAAGCAGTAACAGAATCATCTTCTGCACTGGCTTCATAAATCTGTCGAGCTTGGCTTTGTCGGTGAATTTCCAGTTAGAATCAAAAACCACCAGCTCCGCATTTATGAGATCAACCTTCACCGAAACCCGGTGTTTTCCTCTCTCTTTATCGGGGGCGTCGACGTCCAACATGTCGAATAAATTATACGGGAAGTAGAGTGCCTTCGCACCATTCCAAGATTTTCCCATCTTGGGGCTGTCTCCTTTCATGTACATCTTTAGATCGTCGAAAATGATGATATCGTCG